>JAQQPU010004772.1:24695-34735 GCA_029168905.1 Artemia sp. Kazakhstan ARC1039
AACTAGGATCATTATACTTATTTTAAAGTAAGAATTGTTTTCTTAACATGTCTCCTTATCAGAAGTCACAATTCTAAATTTTTACCTTCCTTTTTTGTGCTCCTTCCAAACATGGTCTACTAATCAATTCACTAACAAATGTACCCTCTCTTGATGGTCCCATATGTAGCCACAAAAAAATCTTGTAACTACAATAAAACAATGAAAGCCTTACTTTTTAAAGTGCAGCATGCTTTATTAAGCAAATTATCATGTTTCCATACATTATAAGGTCTATAGGCTTGGCTACTTTTTATAGGCCTTATCATCTCATATAATATTTAGTAAAGTGTGTACTTAATTACATACAGAGTTGAATTTCAGTTTAATTTATAATTGGTTCCAGGCAGTTTATTTTACAATCCATCTTCAACTCATGAAATGTGGGATTGTTCTAAATTTATTTTTTGCTACATTTGCTGGTACTGTTGCATTATACAGGCACTGCTATATATTGTAGACCTGCAAGGAAACCAGTCACAAAACCTGTCAAACAGGCTATTTGCAAGAGACTGCTCTAGATAAATGATTGCAAAGCTGTGGTTTCTCAATGAGTTACAATATTTAAACAATTGTTTTTGGGGGTTTAAGACAGGGAAAAGGTACCTAGGTTAGGTTACATATTTAATATATGGTATTCTTTACCCTAATAGATCTAACCTCGTTTTGTATGTATTTTCCTATGATTTTGCTAAATGGCACATATTTCACAAGCAGCACCTATTACAGGTACACCATAAATAGCTTATTTATGTATTTATTTGAAAATCAATCATACACAAGCAAGAAGACAGAGGAGCAAGAGAAAAAAAAATAAAACAATTAGACACTTCACAAAATACAAGACAAGCAAATATATGAATGAAACCAGAATAAAAAAAAAGCCTTCTAAGCTAACAAGTATAAACACAAACATTTACTATCTAATGTGCCCGTTATCTTACCACTGCAAGATTTGGTTCCAGTCATGTGATAAATTAATTGTTAAAATTTACATTACTTGTTAAAATTGCAGTACATGAATCACTTATACTATAACAAATAAACAGAAATAATTTTCAGGTCCAAGGTGGGAGCTGAAGGCAGTAATTTAAGAAACAATAATAGCACCATCTAATTTATATAATATATGTGCAAAAAAAAATTTCAAAATGGCATGACCTACTATACATGCTGCAGAAAAATGATGTTAAACAATTGTACAAGAATTAAATTATTGTTATTGTTAAAATTATGGAAAAACTTGTCACAATTAAAAACAGCAACAAGACAGAGCATAGGGAAAAAAGGCAATACATCACTGCTTAAGAATGTGGGACTAATCATTTATTCAATCATTAATTCCCATCAATTTTTTGATTATGTCTTGCTATCCATCTAGTGATGGCAACCACTGGTTCAGCAACCTTTAATTTTGCAATATTGAGTAAACTTCTATACCACAGAGGCAGATGAAGCAGATACTTGGCAAAACAAAAGAACATGGATTGGATTTTATTTTAGTTTGTTTCAGTTAGGAGTTTGTAGAAGGATGCAGTGTAGAGGAGATGGGGAATGGCATTATATAGACTTGCTAGAAGATCAATGGTTGAATCAAAGTTTACAAGATACAATGGAAGTGAAATCTGCTTTGATTCTACATATAATTTGTTGAAGAAGAAGTTTTCAGGTGTGTTGGATAGAAGAAGCAATGGGCAGACCTAAATACATAAGGTGATTTATAGGTTGAACAGAGCTAGATCCAAGTGTGATAGAAGAGGCAGAGGAATTTCTTTTCCAGTTAAACAGGACAATATCAGATTTGGAGGAGTTGAATGCACAACTCTGTTATTCTGCCTTAAGAATTCCAAAAGTTTTTGTGATATGTTGAAAAGTTTGACTAAGGTTTAGGGTATTTTTAGCATAGCATATCAAGGAAAGGTTTACAGAAGATGAAATCAGTGAAGGAGGGCACCAATCTTATAATTATTAAAGAGATTGGGTGAGGTGACAGCTCCTTGATTGGTCCTTTTCTTGATTGGGATAAGTTTTCTATGCAGAATTGGGGCATTCCTTTATCTGGGGGTAGTTTCAGGCAGATATGAAGTCTTGAATATAAATCCCAAAGAGGACTAATAATAGCCAATTTCAATCCATGTTTACCAGCTTGTAATAGCATTTCTTCATGGATAAGAGAGTTGAATGCATGTTTGACATCTTGTCCCCCCAAAACAAGGCTTTCTCCAGGCTATCCTGCATTGATCAGTGCATTTGCAACTGTGGCTAGAGCATTGGTACACCCAGCACCTCACTTGAATCCAAACTGGTGTGGAGGGGTATAACAGACTTTTTCAAATTCCCTAATTATAATTCCCTAATAGTAACTCAAAGAGCTTCCTAAGGGATGTAGCTATAGTAATAGGGCAGAATGATGTACAGTGGACTTCAGATTTCCCTTTTTTAGAGATAGGAGTCAGATCTCCAATGCAAAAAGAAGAAAAAATGATACTCTGAGTGAAATCATCTGCATAAGCAGAGACAGATGATCAGTAAGATGTTTTCCCTTATATTTTAAATGAACAGCACTAACTTGGTCAATACCAGATGAATGTTTTCATTCTAATTTTTGGATGGCATCTTTGACAGAACAGGTACTGACCACAAAATCTTCAGTGGGTTAAGTATCCAGTAACTTGTCCAGAGCTACTTCATAAGATTGCTTTATGATGGAATCAGGGAAAGAAAACTCAGATTCATAATATGCATACCATTCAGACTCTTGAATGTCAACTGAGGATGATGACAAAGAAGGGTGTGCTGAGGAGGAGACAAATTTAAATGCCATATTTCAATCTTGTTTTGCAAAGGCAGAAAAGCTATTAATAAGATCTCTATGATGCTGGGCAAGGATTTTGGAAAACTTCCACTTTGTAGAGATCCATCTGTCATTCACATGCCCAGTAGTAGGAAACCCACAATCTTTCCATATAGAAAACCAAAACTTTGTTTGTCCACATGAAGTAAAAAGCTCTGAATTTGTGGACTATACAGGGACAATTCCTTTGAAGATATGTTGCATAGGGACTGCTTGTTTTTTGGCAAAGCAGTGGCCATGACATATTTCATCATAGTATATCATAGGCAGCACAATAGTGCTGCTTAAGTAATGAACAATATGGGCAGAATGTATTATTTTTTTTTTTTTAATCTTAGACCAGGGTACTTTGTATCAGAGAAGTTGTTGTAGAAACTTCGAAAAGGGCTCATTCGATTGGAAATTGGAGTGGCTAGTGCCCTTTTAATCGTTAAAAGTGATTGGAGGGCATATAGACCCCCCATGCCCATCATTCCCCCAAACACATCCAATAAAAATTTTGATATAGCCATTTTGTTCAGCATAGTTGATTTCCAGATAGAAAATATGTTTTTGAGGAGGACACTCCCCTGCAACCATCAGGGCATGGGTTTTAAGTTATGCCCTTGGGGCATATAAGAACAATGTTGGCACAATGTATTATTTTTTATTTTTTTCCTTTAGAGCAGGGCACTTTGTATCAAAGAAGTTGTCATAGAAACTTCAAAAAGGGCTTGTTCAATTGGAAATTGGAATTGTTTGTGCCCTTTTTAATAGTCAAAAGTGATTGGAAGGCAACTAACACCCCTTCCACGCCCTCCATTTCCCAAAACACATCCAATCAAAAATTCGAGATAGCTATTTTGTTCAGCATAGTTGATTTCCAGATAGAAATTATGTTTTTGAGGAGGACACTCCCTGACAGCCTTCAGGACAAGGGTTGTAAGTTATGCCCTGGGGGCATATAAGGTTTTTATAGAAGGCATTGTTGTAGAAACTTAAGAAAAAGCTCATTCGATTGGAAATTCAAAGGGCTAGTGCCCTTTTTAATAGTCAAAAGTGATTGGAGGGCAACTATCCCCCCTCTCACGCCCACCTTTTCCTCAAACATATCCAATCAAAATGTTTAGATAGCTATTTTATTCAACATAGTTGAAAGTTTTGGAAATTAGGTCTTTAAGGATGACAACCCCTCCCCCCCCCACAGCCCTCAAGGCAAGGGTTGTAAGTTATGCCCTGGGGACATATAAGGTTTTTATAGAAAGCATTGTCATAGAATCTTCAAAAGTGCTCATTCAATTGGAAATTGAAAGGGCTAGTGCTCTTTTTAATAGTTGAAAATGATTGAAGGGCAACTAACCCCCCTCTCACGCCCACCATTTTCAAAACATATCCAATAAAAATTTTGAGATATCCATTTTGTTCAACATAGTTGGAAGTTCTGGAAATTAGGTCTTTTATAGGATGATAACCCCCTCAGAACCCTCAGTGCAAGGGTTATAAGTTATGCCCTGGGGGCATATAAGGTTTGTATAGAAAGTTGTTGTAGAAATTTCAAAAAGGGCCTATTTGATTGGAAATTGAAATTGCCCTTTTTAATAGTTGAAAGGGAGTAGAGAGTGATTAATCCCCCTCTTGCACCCACCATTTCCCCAAAAACATTCAATCAAAGTTAAGAGATAGCCATTTTGTTCAACATAGTTGAAATTTCTGGAAATTATGTATCTAAGGATGACAAACCCCCCAGAGCCCCTAGGGCAAAGGTTGTAAGTTATGCCCTGGAGGCATATAAGGTTTTTATAGATAGAGTTGTTGTAAAACTTCAAAAGGGGCTCATTGAATTGGAAATTGAGAGGGTTAATGCCCTTTTTAATAGTCAAAAGTGATTGGAGGGTAACTAACCCCCCTCTTATGCCAATCTTTTCCTCAAACATATCCAATCAAAATGTTTAGATAGCTATTTTATTCAACATAGTTGAAAGTTTTGGAAATTAGGTCTTTAAGGATGACAACCCCTCCCCCCCCCACAGCCCTCAAGGCAAGGGTTGTAAGTTATGCCCTGGGGGCATATAAGGTTTTTATAGAAAGTGCTGTCATAGAATCTTCAAAAGTGCTCATTCAATTGGAAATTGAAAGGGCTAGTGCCCTTTTCAATAGCTGAAAGTGATTGAAGGACAACTAACCCCCCTCTCAAGCCCACCATTTTCCAAACACATCCAATCAAAATTTTGAGATATCCATTTTCTTCAACATTGTTGAAAGTTCTTGAAATTAGGTCTTTTAGGATGATAACCCCCTCAGAACCCTCAGTGCAAGGGTTGTAAGTTATGCCCTGGGGGCATATAAGGTTTTTATAGGTAGAGTTGTTGTAAAACTTCAAAAGGGGCTCATTCAATTGGAAATTGAGAGGGCTAGTGCCCTTTTTAATAGTCAAAAGTGATTGGAGGGTAACTAACCCCCCTCTTATGCCCACCATTCCTCCAAACACATCAAATCAAAATTTTTAGATATTGATTTTGTTTAATATAGTAGAAATTTCTGGAAATTAGATCTTTGAGAATGTCACCCCATTCCAACCCTCAGGGCAAGGAATCTAAGTTATGCCCTGGGGGCATATAAGGTTTTTATTGAAAGTTGTCATAGAAACTTCAAAAGGGCTCATTTGATTTGAAATTGAAAGGGCTAATGCCATTTTTAATAATTGAAAGTGATTGAAGAGCAACTAACACCCCTCTCACGCCCACCATTTCCCCAAACATGTCCAATCAAAATTTTGTGATAGCCCTTTTGTTTAACGTAGTTGAAAGTTCTGGATATTAGGTGTTTGAGGATGACAAACACCCTTAAAGCCCTTAGGGTAAGGGTTGTAATTTATGCCCTGGGGGCAAATAAGGTGTTTATAGAAAGCAGTGTCATAGAAACTCAAAAAGGGCTCATTCGATTGCAAATCGAAAGGCCTAGTGCCCTTTTTAATAGTCGAAAGTGATTGGAAGGCTTGAGATTTTTATAGTAAAGATTGATGTGGGTATAATGTATTGTTGTTTTGTTGTTGTTGTTGTTTAGACCAGGGAACTTCATATTAAAGGAGTTGTTGTGGGAACTTCAAAAACGGCTTATTCGATTGAAAATAGAAAGGGCTGATGCCCTTTTTAATAGTCGAAAGTGATTGGAGGGCAACTAATCCCCCTCCCACACCCACCCTGACATTTGTCCATTATGTTTAAAAACTCAATGTTGCCTTAAGATTAAATCGAAATGTACTGTGTTAATGCTTATTCCCAATACAGCATCTCAGCAGTATCCCAAGAATGACTGAGGGTATTATGTTCAAACTTTTGGGGCTACTTCTGCTCTTAAAATTTAACCAAGTCAAAATAGCGTAGGTGTATCCAAGCTATCAAAGAAAGTAAACAGATTTTTTTGGAAATGGTATCATGTTTTCCATCAGGTCAACTAGAGGAGGTATGAAACTAAATTAAACACCACTATTTGTGTCCCAATTTTTAAAAGGGTGTATGTTGTTAAAAATTGCTGAAATTTTTTCTCCAGCATACAAAGAGCAGGCCAAACTATAAAGTCTTAAAAAAACGAAAATATTTAAAGTATTATATTCTTTTTCCCTGAAAAGACTTTGTCAATATAAAATGAACAAAAATTAATTAAAAAACTTATTCCACAAAATAAGCTTTTCAAAGAAAAGTAAAGAACTCCATTAAACAAAAAAAGAGCAAAAATGAAATCAAATAATCTACCAAGCTTGAAACTACCACAGATCAGCATCAATAAATAAATGAAACCAAAAACGAACAGAAATTACAATAAATAACTGTGTCAAACTCAAAACGAGCAGAAATGAACATAAGTTGGGTTCAAAACCCCTATGCCTTACCAAGGCCAGAACATAATCTGCACTTTACTGAAAAAAATACAAATGAATGCGCATTGTCAGTATAATATACATATACTGGTATTTAATAATGAAAATGTTAATATCATTTGATTTATTAAAGTTATAAGTAGAAACATTTATATTTTTTTCAGTAAAGTGCAAATTTTGTTCTGGCCTTGGGAAGGCATAGTTCATTTTGGGTTTCATTTATTTATCAGTGCTGGTTTGTGGTAGTTTCACGCTTGGTAGATTATTTGATTTCACTTTTGCTCTTTTTTTGTTTAACGGAGTTCTTTACTTTTCTTTGGAAAACTTATTTTGTGGAAAAAGTTTTTTTTAATTAATATCAAGACAAATCAGGACTTCATTCTTTGGCAACTGGAGTGATGGTGAAATGGGACATTAATTTTACTCAACTCAAGGAACTAAGTTTGCTCAATCTTTTACCATTCAAAACAATACTGCCATGCTGAGGAATCACATGCTAGTGGACTACTTCAAGAAACCAAAGATGGCACACCAATAGAGCAAGTTATAGGTAAATGGTCAGACAGCTGATAATCAAATATACTGTTAACTGTATTGGTAGTCAAATTTGAAGATACAGGAACATTGTCAAATTTAGAGGTTTGCAAAGACATGTCAATCTATGTAAAATTGGACATTTTATCTAATACATGCAAAGAATCACTAAATAAATAGTGAATTCACTATTTATTGTAACACTAATAAATAGTGTTAGTGAATTTGATCACTAAATTAGATTTGAGGTGCTTTTGCTTGTAATTCCAATATAGATTACATTCACTAATCATAATTTTGCATGAATTTGGATACTTCTATTTGGTTGATTGTTGAGTTATACTGCTTTGTCCTAGATGAGTAAGGTCAAGACCTTGTTTAAGTGCTTCTTTATCATAAAGTAGGAAAACAGTTGTTTTCTTCTTCTTTTTGTTTTTTTTTTCTCTTTTTTTTAACCAAATAAACACCTTTAACACATTGTAGAAGGTAGTCTAAAATATATGATTACACTGATGTAATAGAGAAATGCATTATTAAAATATGTATGGAACCCTCATGGGGAGGGTGTGTACATTGGCAAGGGAATTCCTTTATATATGTAGAAAGAGCATAAGAAAAGGAATTGCATAGCCTAGTATTTTTACCTTGTCCCTATATCAGTTATGGAACCTTGTATATATTGATCTTTTGTTTTGCCTCCTTCATCAACTACTATCATAGGCAGTGCAATATCACTGCCTAAGTAATGAATGATGTTGGTACAATTTATTTTTCATAAAAATCATGGCTATAATCGTCATACAAAAGCAAGAAGACAGAGAAGTAAGGGAAAACAAAATAATTAAACAATAAAGAAAACAACTAGACACTTCACAAAATACAAGACCAGCATATATATGAAAGAAACCAGAATAAAAAAAAACTTCTAAGCGAACAAGTATAAACACAAACATTTACTATCTAATGTGCCCATTACCTTACCACTGCAAGATTTTGCTCCGGTCATGTGACAAATTAATTGTTGAAATTCACATTACTTATTAAAATGGCAGTACATGAATCAGTTATACCATAACAAAATAAACAGAAATAATTTTTGGGTCCAAGGTAGGAGCTGAAGGCAATAATGTAAGAAACAATAATAGCACCATCTAACTTACATAATATATTTGCAAAAAAATTTCAAAATGGCATGACCTACTATACATGCTGCAGACCAGTAATGTTAAACAATCATACAAGAATTAAATTATTATTATTATTAAAATTATTGAAAAACCTGTCACAATTAAAAATGACAACAAGACAGAGCATAGGAAAAAAAGACAATACATCACTGCTTAAGAATGTGGGACCAATCATTTAAATTCCCATCAATTTTTCAATTATGTGTTGCTATCCATCCAGTGATGGTAGCCTCTGGGTTGCCATATAGACTTGCTAGAAGATGTTGATTGAATCAAGGTTTACAAGATAAAATGGAAGTGTAATCTGATCAGATTCTACATGTAATTTGTTCAAAAAGAAGTTCAAAAAGGCCAGAACAAAATTTACACTTAACTGAAAAAAATATAAATGTTTTTACTTTTATAACTTTAATAAATCAAATAATTTTAACATTTTGATTACTAAATATCAGTATATTTACATTAAACTGATAATGCACATTCATTTGTATTTTTTCAGTAAAGTGCAAATTTTGTTCTGGCCTTGGGATGGCATAGGGGTTTTGCGCCCAATTTATGTTAATTTCTGCTCGTTTTGAGTTTGACTCGGCTATTTATTGTAATTTTTGTTCGTTTTGGGTTTCATTTATTTATCGATGCTGATTTGTGGTAGTTTCGAGCTTGGTAGATTATTTGATTTCATTTTTGCTTGTTTTTTGTTTAATGGAGTTCTTAACTTTTCTTTGAAAAACTTATTTTGTGGAAAAAGTTTTTTTGATTAATTTCTGTTCGTTTTATATTGACATGCTCTTTTCAGGGAAAAAGAAAATAACACTTTAAATCTTTTCGTTTTTTAAGACTTTATAGTTTGGCCTGCTATTTGTATGCTGGAGAAAAAAATTCAGCAATTTTTAACAACATACACCATTCTAAAAACCTGGACACAAATAGTACTGTTTAACTTAGTTTCATACCTCATCAAGTTGACCTGAAATGGAAAACTTGATACCATTTGCAAAAAAATCTGTTTGCTTTCTTTAATAGCTTGGATACACTTACACTATTTTGATTTGGTTAAATTTTAAGAGCAGAAGTAGCCTCAAAAGTTTAAACATAATACCCTCAGTCGTTCTTGGGATACTGCTGAGATGCCTTATTGGGAATTAGCATTATCACAGTGCATTTTGATTTAATCTTAAGGCAACATTTAGTTTTTAAACATAATGGGCCAATGGGAGGGTGGGAGGGTAAAGGGGATTAGTTGCCCTCCAATCATTTTCGACTATTAAAAACGGCATCAACCCTTTATATTTTCAATCGAATCAGCCCCTTTCGAAGTTACCACGACAACTCCTTCGATTCGAAGTGCCCTGGTCTAAACAACAACAACAACAACAAATATTACTAATCACTTTTGACTATTAAAAAGGGCACTAGCCTTTGAATTTCCAATCGAATTAGCCTTTTTTGAAGTTTTTACAACAACGCCTTCTATAACAACCTTATATGTGCCCTGGGCATAACTTAAAACCCTTGCCCTGAGAGTTCTGGGGGAGTGTCCTTTTGAAAAAACATATTTTCTATCTGGAAA
>JAQQPU010004772.1:34835-50637 GCA_029168905.1 Artemia sp. Kazakhstan ARC1039
ATTTTGATTGGATGTGCTTGGGTGAATAATGGACGTGGGGGGGGCCGCGCCGGGCTAGTTCCCCTCCAATCAGTTTCGACTATCAAATAGGGCAATAGCCCTTTGAATTTCCAATCAAATGAGCCCCTTATGAATTTTCAATGACAACGCCTTCTATAAAAACCTTATACACCCCAGGACATAACTTAAGACCCTTGCCTTGAGGGTTCTTGGAGAGTGTCCTCCTCAGAAACATATTTTCCATCTGGAAATCAACTACGCTGAACAAAAGGGCTGTATCAAAATTTTGATTTGATGTGTTCGGGGAATTCGGGCGTGGGGGAGGGGCTAGTTCCCCTCCAATCACTTTCAACTATTAAAAAGGGAACTAGCACTTTGAATTTCCAATCGAATGAGCCTGTTTTGAAGTTTCTACGACAACGCCTTCTTATAAATCCTTATATGCCCCCAGGGCATATAAGGCAATATCATACAAAAATTGAAGCAAATAGCTCACGCACCCTACTTAATGGGCTAAGAAATCCTGCCATGTATAGAGGCGTTGCAAATGAGTATGCCAATATTCAAAAGAAGTTCCCTGTACCCGCAAAGTCTATTGCACCTACTTTCTCCCAATCTCGTCCATGGAATTGGTCAATTCCCATAATAAATACTGATTTCTCAAAGTGGACTACAGATTTAACCCCCATTGCTTTCGTCCAGAAAAAATTTGCTGAACTTAATACAATTACATATAAAAACCACTTCCAAATTTTTGTTGATGGGTCAAAATGAATGAGAAGGTAGCAAGTGGTGCTATCCTTCCTCACCTGAAAATTGCAATGGGCAAGAAATTATATAATAATTTATCTATAATGTCTGCTGAGTTAAATGCCATAATCATGGCATTAGAGCACCTTATGAAAAATCAACCTTTGATAGCTAAATCAAATAATATTATTTTTATTCTGACTCTCTGTCAAGCCTTGAGTTGCTGTCTTCAGCTCCTCAGTATAAGTTGGATATTGACACTTATCATTGTCTTAGTATTATTATCTTGCTTCAAAAGGTATAAGAACTTATCTTCAGTATGTTCCTAGCCTTTCTGGTATAAGTGGTAATCATCAGGTAGATGAAATAGCAAAAAAATTGCTATAAATATTGACCAGCCAAATGGAGACCAATCCCCATTAGAGATATTTACCAATGGAGACTATCAGGTATTATGTTTAATAAGAATAATCCTAATCTTTCCCCCTTTCCCAACAAGTATTTTTCTAAAATTTATCATAGAATTCGTTCTGGATCAAATGGACTAAATTTTCTTGCATTCTCTTATCAGTTTCCTAATTCAAGTGGTTCAGTTCCCTTGTCCCCTCTTTGCAGGCATTGTAATATGAATAAAGAAACAATTGACCACTGCCTATTTGAATGTAATACGCTGACGTTCCGCACGCTATACCTTGCATTGTAAACTGTTAAATTGCTTCAAACACCACAAAATCTCACTATCAGCCAAGAGCCTAGCTGACTATACCTGCAGACAGAGCACAGCAATCGATATCTATCATCTTATATTCGAACTCCTTGAGTCAAAAGATCTACTGAAAGATATCTGAGGATATCTAATAAATAAGAGGCAACCAAGCCAGTAGCTCTGTTCAGCTGACAGAGTGAAGCAAAAGGAAAAGGGCTGAATAGTATTTGACTGAAAAGCCCACCTGCATAAAATAGAAGAAGAAGATTCATTGATTGAACAGAGCTAGATCCAAGTGTGATGGAAGGGGCAGAGGAATTTGTTTTCCAGTTAAACAAGACAATATCAGATTTGGAGACGTTGAATTCAAGCCCAACTTTCTGTTATTCTGCCTCAAGAATTCCAAAAGTTTTGGTGATATGTTGAAGAGTTCGACTAAGGTTTAGGATATTGTTAGCATAGCATATCAAGGAAAGGTTTACAGAAGACAAAATCAGTGAAGGAGGGCATAAATCTTGTGCTTCCAGAACATATTTATTAAAGAGGTCGGGTGAGGTGAAAGCTCCTTGATGGGTCCCTTTCTTGACTGGGATAAGTTTTCTATAAGGAATCAGTTCATTCCGTTATCTGGGGGTAGTTTCAGGCAGATATGAAGTCTTGAATATAAATCCCAAAGAGAACTATTAATAGCCATATTCAATCTACATTTACCAGCTTTCAAAAGGATTGCTGTGTGGATAAGAGAGTTGAATACATGTCTGATATCATATTCCCCCAAAACAAGGCTGTCTTCAGACGATTCTGCATCAATCAGGGCATTTGTAACAGTGGTTAGAGCATTGGTACACCCAGTACCTCACTTGAATCAAAACTGGTGTGGAGGGGTAAAGCAGACTTTTTCAAGTTCCCTAAATAAAAGAGCTTACAAAGGGATATAACTACTCTAATAGGGTGGAAAAATGTACAGTGGACTTCAGATTTCCCGTTTTAGAGATAGGAGTCAGATCTCCAACACAAAAAGAAGAAGGAATGACATCCTGAGTGAAATCATCTTCATAAGCAGAGACAGAGTATCTGTAATTTTACTTAGAATCAAGTCAATCAACTCAAGGAACTGAATTTGGTCAATCTTTTACCAATCATAACAATACCGGCATGCTGAGGAATCACATGCTAGTGGACTACTTTGAGAAACTAAAGATGGCACACCAATAGAATAAGTTATAGGTAAGTGGTCAGACAGCTGATAATCAAATATACTGTTAACTGTATTGGCAGTCAAATTTGAAGATACAGCAACATGTTTCAAGTTAGAGGTTTGCAAAGTCATGTGAATATAAGTGAAATTGGACATTTTATCTAATACATTCAAGAAATCACTAAATAAATAGTGAATTCACTATTTATTGCAGCACTAATAAATAGTGTTAGTAAATTTGATCACTAAATTAGATTTGAGGTGCTTTTGCTTCTATTTGGTTGATTGTTGGGCCATACTGCTTTGTCCTAGGTGAGTAAGTTCAAGACCTTGGTTAAGTGCTTCTTATCTCAATTGATAAAGTAGGAAAACAGTTGTTTTCTTCTTCTTTTTGTTTTGTTTTTGTCTTTTTTTAAACCAAATAAATACCTTTAATACATTTTAGAAGATGGTCTAAAATATATGATTGCACTGAGAAATACATTATTAAAATATATATGGAACCTTCAGCGTGAGGGGGGGGGGGGGTCGGGTGTGTGCATTTGTAAAGGAATTCATTTACATATGTAGAAAAAGCATAAGAAAGGGATTTGCATATCCTAATATGGTTACCTTGTCCCTATATCAATTATGAAACCTTGTATATATTGATCTTTTGTTTTGCCTCCTTAATCAACTACTATCATAGGCAGTGCAGTAGCGCTGACTGAGTACAGAATGATGTTGACACAATGTATTTTTTTTGTCTTAGACCAGGGCACTTTGCATCAAAATAGTTGTCATAGAAAGTTCAAAAAGGGTTCATTCAATTGAAAATTTAAACGGTGAGTGCCCTTTTTAATAGTTTAAAGTGACTGGAGGGTAACTAACCCCCCTCCCATTCCCCCAAACACAACCAATCAAAATGTTGAGATAGCTATTTTGTTCAACGTAGTTGAAAGGTCTGGAAATTATGTCTTTAAGGATGACAAATCCCCTCCCCAGCGCTCAGGGCAAGGGTTGTAAGTTATGCCCTGGGGGATATAAGGTTTTTATAGAAAGTGTGGTCATCGGTGTCCCTCGGCATTTACCGGCAATGGAAGGAGGTCTGGGGATATGATAATTATTTTAAAGCGGGTTTAAATAGTGAAGAAATTAAGTGGTATATATCAGGGAGGGGTAATTTTCTAGCACTTGGAGAAAGGAGGAAATATTTAGGGAGGGTAAGGGTAAAGGAGGGTCCTTACTCATGCCCTATGTGCGGAGAAAATGGGGAGGATCTGCTTCACTTCATGGCCCTTTGTCCCGAATTACAGGATCTAAGGAAAGATTTATTTTTTGTTAATGTGGGGACAAGTGAGTGGTTTGTTTCAGTAATGGGATCAAAAAATTATGGGACAATAAGAATGATAGCAAAGTATATAAAATTGGGTATGTCACATAGAGATAGATTTTTGTAAAAAGGGGTGGGGTGAGTCTGGAAAGTATTGTTGTATGTGTGTAAGTTGTTTTCTTGTTTGTTATTTTTGTAGTCATGGCCCTTGATAGATGTAACATACATCTATCTATTTATGTTAGTTTAATGGTATCGTGTGCTTTATTATGTTTTTGTAATGTTTTGTAATTTTGCGTTGTTATTGTTATGTAGGCTACCATACTTTGCTATGAGTGTTATAATCATGTTATTATTTTGTGTGATTTTTCTTTTTTTGCCATGGCCCAAAGTGGCTTTTATTGCAATAAATATCTATCTATCTATCTATCTATCTATCTATCTATCTATCTATCTTTCTATCTATCTATCTATAAACTTTGAAGGGGCTCATTGGATTAGTAATCAGAAGCTATTGTGCCATTTTAACAGTCAAAGTGATTGGAGGTCAGCTAACATCCCCCCCCCACACACACATACATATAGTATTGTCCAAAAATGCATCTTGTAGAAATTTTGAGAAAGCCATTTTATTCAAAATAGTCTAAATATAATATAACAGGCTTTTGGGGTTGAAACAACCCCCAGAGCCTGGGGGCAAGGGTTGGAAGTTATGCCCCAGGGGCATTTAAAGTTTTTAAGTAAGGGTTGGTTGTATAAACTTTAAAGGAGGCTCAATAAACTTTAGAGGTGGCTCATGTGGTTGAAATTGGAAGTTCTAGTTCCCTTCTAAGGGTCAATAGTGAAGGAGGTAAACTAGCCCCCCCCCTCCCCAACTATCCCTCTTTTCACAAAGTGTATATGATTGAAAATAAGCATTGCATTAGACCTTTCGTAGTAGATGATCACAGATTAATCAGGAAAGCTATTTTCAAAGTAGCCTGAGTTAACTTTGAGCTTAATGTCCAAAAATCTGGCACAGCAGAACTTTCCAAGATGCTGTAGGAGCTGATAAAGTAATTCAAAAATATAGTTTAATTCAGCTTACTAACTCAGGAATTGAAGCTGCAAAACTCATCAGAGAAAAGAAATTCCAATATGTATTTTATAGAGTCTTTCTTTGGAAACACAAGAAATCAAATCTGAGCTATTAGACTCATCAGGAAGAACTCTTACCATCACAAATATGACTAGGCTTAATGAAAGAAATGGAGAAAGCCTGGCGCCAAGTAAGTCAATCTTGGTTGCAATGTAAACTGAGCTCAACCATGATGTATAAAAATCCCTTTTGTTTGTGCAAAAAATCCCTTCTAAGCCCTACAAGGCCAAGCCCTTTTACTGCATCAAATGTCATGTATATGGCCACACTAAAAACAATTTCCAGCAAATAAATCCCTCCTGCTCCAAATGTGGAAAAGACAACCATACCTCAACATCCTGTCCTACTCCTGAGCCATATTGCAAAAACTGTAAGACCATAGGACAAGGTGCATTTAAAAAAGATCTATGCCCCACCCACCACCAACGTGCGAACATTCTCAGAATCTCAACTGAGCAGGACATTCCTTTCTCAAGATTCCAAAGCTAAGTGCTATCCCCTGCCAAATTAAAGAGTTTCAGAAAACCTCCGACATCCAAGCTTATCATTATGCAAGCACTTCCTATGCATTCGCCTTCACGGGTAAAAACAATAACGCAGATGTTCCAGGAATAACCCAGTTGGCCAAAGGTAAGACCTGGGGAAATCAAAACGCAGCTCCAATACTTGAAGTTACTGATCTGATGAGTAGTTCCAAATTCCAAAAGCTGGGCACATTTTTGACCCCATATTAGCTCATCTCGACATCTGGACAATCAAAGCAAGTCAAAGCTATTCTAACAAGGAAAGCAATTACCACACTTTTAGGCCAAGAAGTTTGGAGACAAGCAAACACCGGATTTGGGAAACTTAGCAATGAAGTGGCCTTTCCTCCTGGTTCTCAAGAAGTAATACAACAAGTCCAGACAGGACAAACAACCAATGCCTTCTCAAGTCATCATTCCTCAGGTCTTAAAGGAAGAGACATCCAAAAAGACAAACAAACTACAGAGTGACAATGCTCCCTCAGTGACAAGTGATGATAACTCAGAATTTATGTCTTAAGAAGAAAAAACAGAGGAAATATTTAACAGCCATAAATAGTTTCAAGATTCTGCAATGGAACATTGTATCTTTAAATAGTTTAAAACTAAATGAACTGATCGAATACATAAGTAGCCATAATATTAATCCTGTTTGCCTCCAAGAAACAAATTTACACTGTCTCAGGCAAGTACTCATACCTGTATTCCATCTTTATAGAAAGGATCGATTTTTTTTCAATGCAAAAAAATGTGTGCTCTTCACACCAAAGAAGAGCTGAGATCCTTCGGATATCAACAACAGCAAATCTTCCATATAGTGTTGTAGCTTCAAAAATTCTGACACCAAAACCAGTCAGGAGAATTGAAAACCCCCCAGTCAGAAAGAAAATTCACAAGAAACTGTATAGAACAAATTCCCAGTAGTCACCCAGAAAAGATCCGAGCAAGAATTTCCGTCACTGGGTCGCTCTCAGAGAGACTCTGTGCATTGGAAAAACCAGCCATAGCCTGATAATGCAACTTCAAATTTAAACACAAACCTAGTAGAGTTGCTGCAAAAAATTTGGACGTACATAACAATGCAATTCATGATTAATGCAAGAAGATTCGTCGGAAATCAAGGCTAGGTTGACAAGAAAAACAATTACAAATCTGTTTGGAATGGATATCTGGAAAGTAGCCAATGTTGAAATAGAAAGTCTTCATTCAGAAGTGATTATTCTGAAACTCAATGAGACAAAAACCCCAACAGTAGTTCTAATAACGCTATGCTCAACAAAAAGCAATGAAAACTAAAGGATGATAGAGCAGTGATAAACCAAAGACAAAACAGTATAATTACAAAAGGGATTTCCCCAAAATAAACTGTAAGTAACCTTGAAATTCTTCAATGGAACGTGGTGTCTTTAAATATCATTAGATTAAATGAATTAGTTAATTGGATTTGTGGGTATGGTGTTGACGTAAAATGTGTGCAAGAGACTAACCTCCAGAGCCTCCGACGGATAACAATACCTGGTTTACAGCATATATAAAAAGGATCGATCAACACGTAGGAGAGGCGGTGGTGTGGTAATATTGGTTAGGAATCAGATTTCCCATTCTGTTTTGGCTCTCATGGATCATCCCAATGAAATCGACATAATTAGTGTCTGCATAAATATGAAGAATCAGCAACCCTTAAAGATAACATCCTTCTATAATCCAAACGGAAATAATACTATAACAGAGGTGTTAAGAGAAGAGATTAATGAAAAAAAACACTATTTTGTTAGGTGATTTTAACGCCCATTGTGGCATGTGGGAGGATTGTAGCTCATCAAATAAAGCTGGCTCTTCCTATAAAAATTTAATAGTTGAACAAGAAGGACTCACCGTTCTCACGCCGTTTGGGCTCCCAACTCATTACAGTATAATAAGCATTAAATATTCTACAATTGATTTACAAATAGGCCCAACTTGGACTGTACCATATATTGAAATATCACGGGTGTTAGAACTGCAAACTGGCCATAGTGTACTGTTGGTTCAAATTGACAACCAAAAATATGATACAAATCAACCAACATATAAGTTTAATCTGAGCGAGGCAAACTGGAATCAATTCAAGCAAGAATTAGATAAAGCAAATTACAATGAGCTGAGTGATGAAGATGGTGTGGAATCTCAAACAACAAAAATCTCACATTCTTGAGTTTGCAGCAAGATCAGCAATTCCACAGGTACCAGACCCAATAAACTACCCTTCTTAAAAAAAACAGGCAAAAAATTCGAAAATTTGTGTTCCACAAAAAATGTAGAATGAAGAATGTAAAAAAGCTGTAGAAACTAAAAAAGAAGGCCAGGAACCAATTTCAGAAGCACCCCTGTACTGAAACGCTTTTGTTTTTAAGAAAGGCTGAAGGATTGGTGAAGAAGGCAGTACTGAGAGCAAAGCAATTGATATGGAAGGACTTCTCCTAAGAAATTGACTCAAATGTTCTCTCAAGCAAGATACACAGTATCATAGACAAAATGGCAGGAAGTAATAGGAAACACAGTAAGACAATACCAAGCTTATCTATTAATGGAATTAATCTTCTAACAGACAAAAATAAAGTAGAGGCATTTGCTGTTAGTTTTAAGAAAGACCTGATAATTAATAGTCTCACCAAACCAAGTATTTGCAAACAGCACAATAAAGCTAAATATAAGGAAGACCTAATTCTCCTATTTACCCTTTCAATATTGAATGATGTCCTCAGTGGAGCAGATATGCTCGCAGCTTCAGAAGAAGATGAAATCTGCTACAAATGGGTGGCAGAGAGTAGTAATGTCTTTCAAATGACGCTTCTTCAGGTTTACAATGCATCCTGGGAAAGAAACACTTTCCCTCGGGTGTGGAAAAGAGCTATAGGTTTGCCAGTTGCTAAGCCCTATCAACCCCTAGATAAATTAGAATCCTATAGAACCATTTCTGTATTGCCAGTCTTGGGTAAAATTCAAGAGAAAATGGTACAACAGAGATTGAAATGTTTTGTGGAAAATAACAAAATGCTGTCGAAATCTCAGTCAGGTTTTCGGAAGGGCAGATCCTCAGTCGATAACGTCATTGTTCTTGAAGGAGCCTGCAGAAAAGCCAAAAGTGAAGGTAAACCATTAATTGCCATATTAGTTGATTTTCAGGCTGCTTTTGATCATGTAAACAGATACCTCTTATGTGTTGCTCTAAGATGTATGGATTCTCCTGAGAAGGTGGTAAATTTTATATTTGATTACCTGTCAGGTCGCAGCTACAAAGTCGGAGTAAACAAAGATTATTCTGAAGTAATCCAACTTGATACTGGTCTACCACAAGGTTCTGCACTTAGCCCTTTGCTCTTCATACTGCTCTTAAGTGAACTTCTCTTCAGTAGTGACACTGCTGGAAAAGCTGAATTTGCAGATGATCTGGTGATATGGGACACCACTAAAGATTTGGACCAATTGACAAACAAAATGATGACAGAGCTGTTGGCATTCTCAAAAGCATATTCCTTGCCAATTTCTGCAAAGAAAACCAAGGCCATAGTTTTCATGTGAAAAAGTCCCTTGAGCCCTCAGTTATTTGGCTGGGCGGTATACAAATCATGTATGAAACGGAACAAGCAGTTGCAGCTCTTGTATTAGAAATAAATTACTGCTTAGATAGTAATTATCATGTATCTACTGTTTTTTATGATGTTAAAAAAGCATTTGACACTTTAAACCATGAAATTCTTTTTGATAAAATGGAAAATTCCGGTATAAGAGGGAAAGGACTAGAAATAATAAGATCATACCTTTATGGACGTAAAATCGTGGTAGATGTTGATGGACATTTGTCCAGTTTAAATGATCTTGAAGATATTGGTGTCCCACAAGGATCAGTATTAGGTCCGCTTTTATTTTTGATGTATATTAATGATCTTCCACGATGTTTGCAGGGAAATAATGGTCTTGCAATTTTATTTGCAGATGACACAGCTGTTTCTGTTAAAGCGAAGGATTCATCTACATTGATTCAAAATTTGTTTAACACTGTTAGTTCAGTTAATCGATGGTTTGTTTCTAATTATTTAGTACCGAATTTTAAGAAGACTGAATTTATGGTTTTTGGTCATTCAAAACGTGCTACTAAAAAAATTTCATGTCAGGAGCTTCAAGTTGGTGAGCATAAAATACGTAGAGTTCAATCGTATCGTTATTTAGGAGTTTTTATTGATCCCCTTTTGTCATTTCAAACTCATATTGATCATTTAAGGGTGAAACTTTCGCAAAATATTGGGTCTATGTATCGTTTGCAACATGTTTTTCCATTTTCAATTTTAAAAATAATTTATCATTCTTTGATTGCTCCTTATTTAAATTATTGCACAATTATTTATTTAAATACTTTTTGGACGCATATAAAACCCCTACAGATCCTTCAAAATAAAGCAGTGAGAATACTTGGAAATTTTTTACATCGTCCATCAAAACTTAGAGATGCATCGGAAAATGAAACATTATTTCTTTTCTTGAATTTATTAGATCTGAAACATATAAGAGAACTTAATATATCAATATGGCATTTTAAAGTACAAGATCCTAGTAGTTATTTTTATGAAAAATCTCTGTTGATTCTGCCCCCTCCTTTGGCTCTTAGGTGTTCTGGAACATATCGAATTCCCTTTGTTAATTGTGAAAGATCTAGATTTTCAATTAGATACCAAATATCATTTATTTCAAATAAATATAGGCTGAAAGATAGAATTCAAATTGAGTCATTTCGGCAAATATCAGTTCTAAGGAAGAAAATATTAAAATTATGAATTGACCTGTGATGGTGGAATAGAAATTTTTTTATTATTATTATTTTTTTTTTTTTGTTTATATTTGTTACCCATGTTGGGATAGCCTTCCGTGCCCCACTTGTCCAGCGTTTGTTTTCTTTATGTTTGTTATGTTTTTTGTTTTTTTTCTTTAACCAGGTTTTTTTTCTTTCTCTCTTTTGTTATGATGAGAAAATGTTTTTTTTGTTTTGTTTTTTTTTATTTATTTTTTTTTTTATTATTAATACCCAATTTTACGAGCTTTGCTCTCTGTTGGGGGTATATGTTTTTTGTTATGTTGATTTAATCAAATAAACAGTAAAACCTCGCCAAAGCTTTTGGGAGTTATATTAGACTCTAATTTGACCTGGAAGAATCGAATAGAATCGGTAAAACAATCTTTTGTAAAGAGACTTTTGATCATGAAATGACTAGCAGGCACAAAATGGGCAGCTCTCCAATTGTGATGCTGGACTTCCACAAGTGATTTATACGTTACAAGATAGAGTATGCTCTAGAAGTATTTGGAGGCTGCTGCAAGACAAGTCTGACAAAGCTGGAAACTGTTCAGAAAATTGCAATGAAGTCGGCAATGGGTCTCCCAAATCATACACCAAGTTAAATCATGATAGCAGTCTTAGTTGACTTTGAATCAGCCTTTGACCACTTTTGCAAGTATCTCATTTGTCAAATTCTAAAAGGGATGTATTTCCTGGATGGAGTCATTAAGTTCCCTTCAATTATTCATTTGATAGAAGCTACAATGTTCAGGTGCAAAATGAGCTATCCAGTATTTCAGCATTTCTTATTAGTTTTATTTTATTAGTTATTAATTATTAGTTATTACTTTCACTTATTTCTTATTACTTCTCTTATTAGTTTTAAGGGAGCTTCAGTTCAGCAGTGATTCAATATCCAAGCTTGAATTTGCAAATGACTTATTTTTTTGGTCAGCAGATAGAGATGTAAATATTATTACCAATTATATTAACTTAGCATTAGAGGAGTTAGCAGCCTTTTCTGCTGCATTTTCCCTACCTATCTCCAAGTCTAAGACAAATGCAATCATATTCCGCAACAAAAAGTCTGTCATACCACCAAAATTGTTCGTCATAAATGTGGAAATAGAATGTTGTGTAGCACATAAATTTCTAGGAGTATGCCTGGATCAAAGACTGACTTGGCAAAATCAAATCAACTGTGTTAATATTCATGTATGTAAAGGCTACTCATCCTTAAGTGCCTGGCGGGGTCAAAGTGGGCTCATTCCCAAGAAATACTCTTTGATTTTTACAAGAGATTTATTCGTTCAAAGATTGAGTATGCCATTGAATCATATGGAGAATGTAGTAAGAGTAATCTTGCCAAATTACAAACAATCCAAAATATGGCTAGCAAAATTACCCTAGGGCTTTATGCTGAGTGCCCCTCTAACAGAGTGAAACACGTAACCGCTCTGCCCTCTATTTTAGAAAGACGAAATACGCTGATCATCAAATATTACAGCAGGATACAAGCTATAGGTCACGAGCATGATATTTTAAAGCTCCCTTTTGCCAAAGATGGTGTCTTACATAGTTTGAAATCTATAAGGCCATGAAAAATATTTAAAAAGTTCGTCCCATCTTGGAAACTTGACTCACCCTGTTTCAGTCATTTTCTTATCCCCCCAGGATGGCAAATTCCACCTCCCAAATGTTTTACTACAGTTAATACCCTTGCAAAAGACAAATTACCTGCCAATCCAAATTCAGACACTTTTTCATGAGAAAATGACCACTTTGTATCCAGATTCTCTCCAAATTTACACTCATGGGTCGGTTTAAGGCAGCAAATTTGGCTCTGTATCTGTTATCCCAAGTTATTCACTGAATAAAGTGAATATAAAAACCAGACTTCCCGATAATACTTCCATCCTCACGGCAGAGCTATCGGCAATAAAAGAGGCTTTAAAGGTCGTCAATAGTAATCCACCGGCTTCCAAAAGAGTAGTACTGCTCTGACACTCCAAAGGCGCCCTTCAGCTCATTGATAATATCCATTGGAGTGTCATGGATACATGGATACACAATCAGAAATCAATTAATCAGTCTCCGAAATAGCCTTGTTGAAGTCAAGTTGCAGCTTATTCCCAGCCACCAAGGCATCAAATATAATGAGGTAGCAGACCAGCTAGCTAGTATCTCCTTGTATAATCCAATTTACCCCAATTTGAAGGCCCAGACATTCAGAGACATACTAAGAAGAAGATTTCCTTCAAAAACAAAAATGCCCATTCCATCCTTATCTCATCAAGGGCAGATAACATTCTTTAATATATAATCGAAAGTAACTCTGATCCTGAGAAAAGAGGATTTTACTTGGCATAAACAAGCCGATCCATATTGCAGACTTTGCAGCTCTATTCCAGTATCCTTGAACCACCTGATTTTGGAATGTCAATGCGTCCAGCAGGACGCTACCAGCTTACACTAAGAGACATCTATATAAAAGTATTTTCGATCTCCTAAGGCTTAAACACATCTGCCAGTAGATCACACAGATGGTAGCAAAACTTATTGCTGGCCCGTCATCACCTGTGAGAATCGGCGTGAAGCCAAAAGGATACCAAAGTGGATTCCAGAAGGCTTGGCATTGCAAGAAGAAGAGTCAAAAGTGATTGTAGGGCCATCAGCCCTCCTCTTTAGCTCATAATTTTTCCAAACACTTCCAGTGAAATTTAAGATGGTTATTTGTTCAGTATAGCTGAACTGTCTTGTAACTGTATCTCTTATGCTATTGCGTAGATCAACCCCCCCCCCCCCCCCACAGTCATGCAATTTGCCCATCATGATTAAAAACTAAATGTTGCCTTAAGATTCAATCAAAATGCAATGTGTTAATGCTAATTCCCAATGAGGCATCTAAGCAGTTTCCAAAGTAAGTTTCTAAGCAGTTTCCAAAGTACGATTGAGGGTATTATGTTCAAACTTTCGGGGCTAATTCTATTGCTACTTCTGCTCTTAAAATTTAACCAAATCAAAATAGTGTAAGTGTATCTAAGCTGTCAAAGAGCGTAGACCGATTATTTTGCGAATGGTATCAAGTTTTCTATTTCAGGTCAACTAGAGGAGGTATGAAACTAACTTAAACACTACTATTTGAGTCCAGATTTTTAAACAGATGTATGCTGTTAAAAATTGCTGAAAAAATTTCTCCAGCATACAAATAGCAGGCTAAATTATAAAGTCTTAAAAAAACCGAAACGATTTAAACTATTATTTACTTTTTCCCTCATAAGACTATGTCAATATAAAACGAACAGAAATTAATAAAAAAAAACTCCACAAAATAAGTTTTTTAAAAAAAGTAAAGAACTCCATTTAACCGAAAATGAGCAAAAATAAAATCAAATAATCTACCAAACGTAAAACTACCACAAGTCAGCATCGATAAATAAATGAAACCCAAAACGAACAGAAATTACAATAAATGACCGAGTCAAACTCATTAACAGGACTAGGGCTCATTTTGATCAATAAATATCAGTATATGTATATTAAACTGACAATGCACATTCACTTGTGTTTTTGGTGGCAATAATTGTATATGTATTTATTTTTTCTCGGAAATGGCTCAATATTTTTTCGGGAAAATTCGTATCCTGGGATATTCTCGACTAAAAAAAAACCATCTAGGTAGGTCGGAAGTTTGAAAAATTTCATTAAAAGCCTTAATTTTGGAAAAAATGATTCATCTCAGTGATGTCATTTTTGTATACATCATTGCAGTATTGCAATGACGTTGTCACACTTATGTGGAAAAAACTGGCGATTGTAAAAATATTTGTATATATTTTAAGAAGGGATTACAAAAATTCAAAAACTTTCAAAAAGAAAACCAAAAGTTTGAAGCTTAGTAGACATTTGGTGTGAGAAATCGGACTTGTATCAATAATCAAATATCTTTGAAAAGAACTCATTATGAAAAGACATTAAATTGCTTAAAGAGCAAAAAACTGGTAATTTGCTTAGATTTTTAACAAGGGATTACAACGATTGAAAAACCTTAAAAAAGAAAACCTAAAGTTTGAAGCTTAGTAGACAATGGGTGTTAGAAATTGGACTTACTTCAATTATCAAGTATCTTTGAAAAGACAGCAGTATGAAAAGAAATATCAGTATGAAAAAACTGATCTAGAGGTAGACCCAAAAATGACAATTTACAGGTGTTATGAAAGATAATTCGTTGGAAGAAAAAGAGGGTTTTTCCCACCACCTGAACAATTAACAAATCTACAATCTGGACTGTCATTTAAAAGTAGACCAATAAGGGTAGCTAAAGCAAAGGGCATTGGCAAATTGTCTGAAGTAATGAAAATCCAAAATGAAGAAGAAAGAAAAATGGGGTTAGAAGATAAGAAACAGTGGAGTCAAAACTTACCAAAATTGAAAATGATAGTTATGAAAATCAGGTATGGGATTTTGAGATAGATAAGGTCATCAATGCTTACAATGCCTTTGTTTAAAAAAGAAAGTTTCGGCGATATATATTCCATAATGACAAAAGACAAGCCGGGGCAAAAGTCGAAGTTCAACATTTTATAAAAGTTCCAAGCGATGAAATAGCTATAAATAGCGATATTAGAGTTTATAAGGACATTAGCCAAGAACCTGATACTGCATCAGCCTCTACTAAAAAAAACAAAAAACAAAGGTTCGGTGTTATGTTTTTCATAATGACAGAAGACAAGCCGAGGCAAAAGTTAAAGATCCAATAACAAAAAAACGCAATTTTACAAAGGCGCTAATTCTAATTCAAGGCCATTTAAAACGTTTTAGGGGCTTATTGTTGAAAATGAAGCACGGATAAATGTAGTTAGAAAACAAGTGAAAGTGAGAATCGCAATAGCTAAAGAAAAAGGCATGAAGAAAACGACAACGAGAATCACATTGAATTGTAAACGAAATTTGAACAGTGATCTGTGGTTGGAAACTGGAAAAGACGCATTTGTTATCTATAATGCCTTAAGAAATTAAATGAGATGATGTATGAATCTACATTGCTAAAGAAAAAGTAAAAAAAACTTTCTGAGGTAAAGATGAACAAAAATGGAAATCTATGGTTGGAAAACAAAGAACAGCAATGACTGGCCGCAAAGACGTTCTAAATAGGTGAGGACTGTAAGAAAGAATTCGTATTTTTCACAGGGTGGCTGTATCGAACCTGTGGTGACGCCATGACATCAAGAAAAAGCTCAAATTTTCCGCGGTTAGAAGACAAGCGACAATGAGAATCTATATATGGAAGCCTGCTACGTGCCGAATGTCGGGGCCCGATGGCGAAGCCGCCGGACTCCCGGTACTATATATATGTATATATAT
>JAQQPU010004773.1:0-24326 GCA_029168905.1 Artemia sp. Kazakhstan ARC1039
ATATTAGAATATGAATAAAATTCCATATAAATAAAACAAGAAATGAAACCATTAAACATATAGCAAAATGTGGAAAAATAAGACTTTATCTTGGGGGCGGGGGGAAGGGTCAATATACAAGAAAAGAGTAGTTTAGGCCATTATTTTCCAAATTCCCTTAAGAGGGTCTCGTTAATCCTCAGGGGGAAGAGGGGGGGACTCATGCACAATACTGTATTTATGTATATTACCGGGCTCGGAATGAAAAGTGTCAGATTTATAATCTTAGGAGGGTTTTTTTTTCCCACGAAATAAATTAGGTTGGAACAATCATTTTCTTACTACGAAGAATATCAAGACATAGAGATACTAACCCCCACCCCTCGTCAAAATCTCGAGACATTTGTACCTCAGTCCATTCGAAGCTGATGTGCGGGTCTTTGTTGATGAACTAAGGCTATCGTCGTCCAGACAAAAATGCAAAGAAAACAAATCAGAGGGTATAACAACATAACGAAACGTCTTGTGAATTAAATACCGTAAGCTTTTTAACCTAGGCTATATTTATGTTCTTGTATTACTTTTTATTACGTAAAAAGGGGAGAAAGCTTGGAAAAAAAATTCAGGCTTAGGGTAGACATACAATTTTCATGTTTTCTGAGAAAGTTTGAGCAGAAAACTCAGAACTTTCTCAGATTCAGGTTCTCTGCCTAAAACTGGGCAATTAATTTAACACTACCCTTATCTTAGCGATGGTCTCATTCCAATCAATAGCCAAGAAAAAAATTGGTGAAGGTTATACTGAATAACAGATTTTTCAACAAATTTTAAAATTGCGAAAAGCCAAAGCCTTCAAAAAGCCAAAAGTCTTTTAGAAATTTTGGGCATATCAAGTCCCAGATAAGACACTGGATCATAGAGAGGGAAAATATGTTTGCGTTTTATGAAGGTAGTGCTTGACTCTCAATTAAAAAAAAACAAGAAAAAAAACATCACCTAAAAACAGTTCCTCAACTACTGCAGATGAACTGGAAAAGAAAGTATTTTAGAATAAATATTAAACGGAAAATGTTGTCACCTCACCAACATATTTTTGAGCAAGCTCCGATCCAATAACAATCAATAAATGTTGATCTGTTGGTATCAAAATCCCGTTTTCTAGAGTTTTGGTAACCATTGAGCCGGGTCGCTCCTTACTTAACGAACTGTTTGATAGTCATCAACCAACTGATGAGGCAACACAAACATAAGTATTAATTTGCAGATGATCTTTCGTTAAGCCTGCTGCACTTCCTGTCACAAACTCCCAATCAGCTCATACCCCTTGTTGCAAAGCTTCAACATCAAGCTGATCAAGTGAAGCTCTAGATAAGCCTCGAGAAAAAGTGTGTAATACATGTCAACTTCCTGAAGAAGAGCTTAAACGAACTGTAAGTAAGGAGTGACCCGGCTCAATATTGACCGAAACTCTAAAAAACTCTCCAAACAAAGAAATCAGTAAAAATACTTGGTATCACATTAAGTGATGATCTCTCGTTTGGAGATCACATCAGCCAGATCACAGCAAAGGCAGCTGGTCTTCTAAAATCCTTTGCAAATCTAAGAAGGTTTGGAATGACAGAGCAACTCCTTCTTTCGTGCTCTAAAACCTATATAATGCCCGTAATGATGTACGGCTGTCCTGCCTGGCACCCGTCCCTTACAGAGATGCACAGAAACGAATTGGAAACAATTCAGAAGAGAGCCTGCAAAATAATTCTCGGGCCGAATTATAAAAACTAAGGAACAAAGCCTGAGCCAACTCAAACTCCCAACCCTGGAGGAAAGGAGGCATGAAATGCTGATGAAGTTTGGAGCTGACATCCTGAAGTCCTCAACATACCAAGATATCCTTCCTCCGTTTACTTCAGAGACCCACGCCAACAAAACAAGGTTGGCAACTCTGAAAGAGGGGGAAAAAGCTTTTGGAGGTCCGCCTACACACTCGACAACAAGATATCTAAAATAGTTTGTGCCCTAGTACGTCAGACAATTCAACAAGTGTCCTGAAATAGAGGTGATGGTTCATCATTTGTGTCTTTTTGTGCTTTTCTGTTTTTTTTTTGTCCTTAAATTGACGATACCCATGTTATTGCAGTGTGATAAAGGGAACGAATAAAGATCATATTATTATAATTGGTAATAAATTTTAACTTGTGGGACATCCTCGCTGAAAAAATTGCGAATCTGGCTAACGTTAGTCCATCCCTTACTCTACTCAAGCCTTGTACAAAACTAGATCTATAGTACGGTAAATCATCATATCCTGGGTCTCAAAATCTAAAATCGAACAACAAAGTTAGGAGAAGATTTAGAGATTCCCCACGTGTCTCTGATATTGCCATGCAGAGAAGACTAAAAGATGGTTATGCCACACAACATGCAGACCAGATGACTATCAAACAGGTCGTGGTAACAAACTGTAAGTAAGGAGTGACCCGGCTCAATATTAACCGAAACTATAAAAAACATAATTTTGATACCAATAGATATATCTAAAGAATTGGCTGTTTATGCTGATTTCAAATATATAAAGTTCATTAGGTTTAGTTTTACCCATCAAAGCTTACGAGCTTGAGAAAATTTTCTGATTTTCAAAAAAAGGGGGAAACAGCCCCTAAAAGTCAAGTAATCTCAAAGAAAATCACATCATCAGATTCAGTGTATCAGAGAACTCTCTTATATAGATTTCAAGCTCCTGTTTGCAAAAATGTGGAATTTTACATTTTTTGTCAGAAGAAAGATCACAGATGCGCGTTTATTTGTTTATTTTTGTCTTTTTTTTCCAGGAGTGATCGTATCGCAAATTTTCTGCTGGAAGTTTTCCCACGGAGGAATTTTATATGGGAAGGGAAGTTTCCAGGGAGTGAACTTGTCAGGGGGAATTATACACTGGGAGAATTTGCCAGAATTCTCATACAAGATTCTTTTTATGTGTCTTGTCTTCTCTTTTCCGTCTCAATTTTAGGCGCGGATTGTTAAGAGATTGTCCAGGGTAAACTTTCATCCGGATTGAATTTTCTAGAGGATATTTCCGTGGAGAGGGTTTTTTTTCGTGGAGCTGAGACCAGACTTCCTGGCATAATTTAAAAAAGATCAGAAATTAAATAAAAACAACAAGTTTTTTCAACTGAAAGTAGGGAGCAACATATTAACTTAAAAATTATTACGTATATAAAGGGGGTTCCCCCCTTCTCAACACCTCACTCTTTACGCTAAAGTTTGAATTTTATCCCAGTTCATTAATAATGACTCCTGAAACAAAAGGGCCGTTTAATTAGAACAATGAGACGCTTTTTTAAAAGTACTAAACAACTTTAGCGTAAAGAGCGAGGTGTTGAGGAGGGTGCAACAACCTTTATATACGAAATAATTTCTGTTCGTTTTAAGTTTTAATGTTGCTCCTTACTTTCAGTTGAAAAAAACTGTTTTTTATTTTAATTTAAGCAAGAAGTGTCAAAATATCTAACATTACTAGTATGGAAGAAGAGAACAGGAGGCCGACAGGAAACTCGCTACAGTTAAGTCCAATCTTGACCCAATCGAAAGATTTCAAAAATGCGGCCGTCGCTGGGACCGTTTGTGTCTGGAAATTGCAGAGCTTGCCACTCTTGAGCGAAGCCTCTGGAACGACACATATCGTCGTCTGCTGGTCACCACTATGATTCAGGATGCGACTTGAATTTGCAGCAATTGCAAGCAAGTAAAAGTATTATTGGTCCAGGGGCATACAGGCCAATAATTCACGCCATTCGGGACACGTTTTTGCTCTTTTGTTCTTTTTCAAGCCTTACTTTCTGGTGAACCATTTTTTCAGATGCACTAGGGCTCCCTTGAACGAAAAATTTACGGATAACAGCGAACACAGAAATATCAAACCGGGCAGAAAAGAGCTTGCATATTAGAGTCCCCTTGGCCCAGTGAGTAGGGATGGAAGTTCCAAGCCATTCAAAATAGAAAGGTTAATTGGACCATTTTTGAAGTCCAATTTTAGGGCGGACCAAGGAAAAGCAACAAAAAACAAAACAATGTAAAACGCCACCCAAGCAAAAATACGATCATATTTTAAGATGTGGGATTGTAAATCTTAGGTTAAAATTTTTCGATGCGGACTTTCAATACAGTATGACTAGTTTTTATCAATCAGTATAGTTTTTATCAAACAGTTCATGGTAACGAACTGTAAGTAAGGAGCGGCCCGGCTCAATAGTAACCGGAACTCTAAAAAACGGAATTTTGATACCAATAGATACATCAAAAGAATTAGATTTTTATGCTGATTTTAAATATTCATCAAGTTTAGTCTAACCTATAAAAAGTTGCCTGAGAAAATTTGCCATATTTTTAAAAAAAGGGGAAACACCCCCTAAAAGTGATAAGATCTTAGTGAAAATCACACCATCAGACTCAGTGTATCACTGAATTTTGATACCAGTAGAAACATCAAAAAAATTGGATTTTTATGCTGAGTTCAAATATAAAAGTTGCATCCAATTTAGTCCAACCCATCAAAAGTTACGAGCCTGAACATATTGGCCTTATTTTTGGAAAAAGGGGGAAACACCTCTTAAAATTGATAGAATGTTTCAAGCTCCTATCTGCAAAAATGTGGAATGTTGTATTTTTTGCAAGAAGAAAGATCATGGATACGTGTTTATTTGCTTTTTTTTCCAGGGGTCATCGTATCGATCCAGTAGTCCAAGAATATCGTGAGAGGGCTCATTCAAACGAAAATCAAAATTCTAGTGCCCTTTTTAAGTGACAAAAAAATTGAAGGGCAACTTGGCCTCCTCCCATGCTCATTTTTTCCCAGTAACCCAATAAAAATTTTGAGATATTCATTTTGTTCAGCATAGTCGAAAATCTAACAAATATGTCTTTTAGGAGGACTTAGTCCCCCACAGTTCCCAGGGGAAGGGCTGCAAGTTGAGAATTTTGCCCATTGTTTACATACAGTATTGATTATTGGGAGGTATACAAACCTTTTCAGGAGGGATTTTTTCTGGGTGGGGGAGGGGAGGGGGGGGTCAGAGGAGGGGATTAAGTTGGAGGATCTTTACATAGACGATGTTTCCTTGGGGGTAAGGACAATGAAGGGGGGTGCCGTATTTCCCAGCATTATTTAAAACGATCAGAAATTAAATATTAAAAAAACAAGTTTTTTCAACTGAAAGTAAGGAGCAACATTAAAACTTAAAATGAACAGAAATTATTACGCATTTGAGGGGGTTCGCCCCCTAGTCAATACCTCGCTCTTTACACTAAAATTTTTGCTAGTACTTTCAAAAGAGTACTAATTCTAGTACTATTCTAATTAAACGGCCTTTGTGATTCGAACAAAATTCAAGCTTTAGCGTAAATTAAGTGGGACAATCTTTCCATAAAGGATGTTTCCTTGGGGGAAGGGACATTTCTATAAAGGGGGTGCCGGATTTCCCAGGATTATCTAAATAACGATCAGAAATAAAAAAAAAACACAAGTTTTTTCAACTGAAAATAAGGGGCAACATTAAAACTTAAAACAAACAGAAATGATTACGTATATGAGGGGGTTCGCCCCCTAGTCAATACCTCGCTCTTTACGCAAGTTTTTTTAGTGCTTCCAAAAGAGCTATTTATTTGAATTAAACGGCCTTTGTGATTCGAACAAAATTCAAACTTTAGCGGAAAGAGCGTGGTACTGACTAGGTAGCGAACCCCCTCATATACGTAATCATTTCTGTTCATTGTAAGTTTTAATGTTGCTCCTTGCTTTCAGTTGAAAAAACTTGTGTTTTTATATTTAATTCTTCATGTTGTAGTGATCTCTGGCTCTTTTTCGGAATTGTTATTTCCAAATAACAATGAGTAAATGAGATATTTGATGGTTGCTATAAAAAAAGAAGCGAATAGTTAGAAAATATGTAGTAAATTATTGGGAAAATCACAAAAATCTGGTAGGCTAAAGAAAATTACATGAACGTCATAAAAGCGACTTTAACTATCAATTGAAATCTTCACGGTGAAAATTGCTATTCTTCACTATGATAAACAACCAGATAATTTGTATCTCTTGTTCAATTTCACGCATAACATTATTACTGAACTTAGTTCCGCTAGGAAACCATTGTGGTTACTTCTCCATTACTTAATCCGATATTTATAAATTCACAGTAAAAACTAAAACAAAGCTTAAAAAATGTGACTGTGCGTATATTAATGTTTCTACTTGAAGTGTTTGTAAGTAATACATACTTAATATTATAAAAACGATAGGTTAAAACCAAGCTTAGGGCTCTGGATAGGCTGGGGAAGAGTGGGTGGAGGGGCTGGGGAATGAGTGGGTGGATGGGCTGGGAGTTGTATTTGATGATGGTTATTGCTTTGGAAGTGTGTGAGGGAAGGGGATTGGCTTAGTTTTTTTTCCTTATTATATGTTTGTGGAATTTATTTATTAATTTAGGTTGATTTAGGAAGAGTTATGTATGTAATAGCTACGCGTTAGCAAAAAATTTTTCCCTAGCGTAGTGTTTTTTAATTATATTGGCTTGATTGTTTGTTTATTTGATGAAATAAAACCTAGACCTAATTTTTTCCCTTGCAAGGCAGGCTTAATTCTTGATTGGGACAACTTGGGCCAAATCCAGGGTAACTTTAAACCCTCTCCCCCGAAATCCAAAGCTTACACAAATAAACTGTTTTGGTTGTAAGAAGCATGCTGTAGGTAGAAGAGTGGTTTGAGAAGTTTTTACTTTGGGTATATTTCAGGCCGTAATTTTCAAGAGAGGGGAACTTCAGCTGGCAAGTTCACAAAATTTTGTTTGGGCAGGTGCCCAAGCAACGAGATTGAAGGGCATGGTACCGAGGCCGTCATTCCCCTTTCTTACGCGCCCACCTTTGTACAACACTTAATCTATGCATAGACTTGATCAAATATTGACAAATTTTGTATTTGCCATGTGCTGTTAGCTATCATTATAATTATAGAAGTTGCTTCAATAGCACAAATAAAAAATAAGTTGAAGTGGAATTGCAAATTCCAGATAAATTGTGTTGCCAATCAATCTTATTAGATAAATTTACACAAAATATGGGACGCGGAATACACGCAAAGAGGGATGATTTAATGCACGATAGAAGAAAACATGGGAAAATCAAAATCTTAAAATTTCAAATTTCTAAACCTCAAAATATATTACTTCGAAAAAAAAGCAGATATAGCAATTTCACTTCAAAATGAAACCTTAAATAGCTCTTTATGATGTTCCAGGGCCTCACAAGCAGTGAAGAAAAAAGAGAATAATTTATAAACTATTATATATTCGTCCTATTTTATTTCATTAGCATTAACCAAACTCGACTTTTAGAGAGGCCCGCATAAAAGGATAGTATCGATCTTACATTCAGCAAACTTCTCGAATGTGTACTGTCTAACACAGAAGTACCCAATTTTGGCCTACATTTTCACGGAAGGGAGTCGTTTGGCAGACATATCCTTTCGATTTGACTTGAAAGGGGCCAACCATGTTAGAGAGGGGGTCACAATGCGATAGATAAAAACAACTGCCAAATCACGTAGCAATACAAGAAGATAAAGAAAATTAAAAAATCTGGAGAATTTAAGGCAACAGCTCAAAGTCCCCCCCCCCGCTTTTTCAAAACTTTTCCTCTTCCCTCTGGAATATTTTTTTTGCAGGCACCCATAAATAATTGAAGATACGTGGATATTTAATAATAATAATATCATTAAAACGTCTCCTTTTAAGGTAATATGTAAGGTATATACCCTGCCCGTAAAAAATACCAATGGAAATTACTTAAGATAGCTTTATTCGGTGCCTAGCATTCTAAAGTCTTTGGTAAGAACTGATAAATCATTAGGTTTTTCACTGAATATGCATTCTTATTTCAATATAAAAAAAAATCTTGCCGTAATATCTACCCGACTACTCCAGCTGTGCGCTATGCACGAATTGGTCATTGCCAACACCCTGTTTCACAGGAAAGACATCTATAGGCCTATAGCAACGATGGCGAACGCGGAAGATGATTGACTATATTATAGTCAACCATCACTCACGAATTGTAGAACATATCGTGGCGCTGAGATAGGGAATACAGACCATCGATTAGTTTCTGCAAACTTCCGCCTGCGTCTTAAAGCCCAGCTTTCAAAATGGCGCCAGCCAAAATGAGACACCCAGAAACTTAAAATTGAGGCATTCCAACAAAATTTGAAAATCAGAATAGGGTTGAATGCCTGGATACACTTGTTGACCCGGACACGTCCTGGAAGACTTATAAAAGGGTGTACTAGAGGTTGCCACTAATACCGTTGGTCGTATGATGTATTCAAAGAAGCCCTGGCTATCGCAAGAAGCACTGCAAATTATTGAACAGCACTGAAAAGCGCGGTTGGCCGAAGATATGCCCTCCAACAGACGGCTAAACGGTATTAGAAACAAATTATTCACCGTGATAAACAACAATTTGTTGAGAATAAGGCTGAAGAGCTAGAAGATGCGGCACGAAAAGGTGACGTCATGTCACTTTTCAAGCTTGTCAGAGATCTTAGCGATGGGAAACCACCAAAGATAGGCGTAGTTAATACCGTCTCTGGTGAAATGCTAGAAGATGAAAACACGTAACTTGATCAATGGAGGAAGTACTTCGCAAAGCATTTAAACGCCGAAAGAATCGTCGTTGACCTCAACCAAACTACATCCACTCAGCAAACAACATATGAAAATCTACCAGAGCCTGATCCACCCTCGGTAGAAGAGATAAAAAATGTCCTGCGGAGAATGAAGAACAGCAGGGCACCAGCAACCTGCAGGATCACCGTAGAGCTGCTAAAGTTTGGAGGACTGACAATGCTACTTTGGCTGCACATGCCGTTCTCCCTCGTCTGGTCAACCGAATTGATACCTGAAGAATGGAAGTAAGGGATAATCCTTCCTCTATGGAAGCGGAAAGGTAGCCGTAGCGATTGTTCTAATTACAGAGGAATCACCCTCCTGTCAGTGCCTGGAAAACTATTCACCATGACGTTGCTTGATAAGAGTATCCAGTTCATTCGTAAGCGCCGCCGGATTCAGCAAGCAGGTTTCATGCCCAACAGATCCAAGACCGAGCAGATATACACTATTCGACAGGTCATCGAGAAAGCCCGCTAGTTCCAGTGTACAGCATATATTTGTTGACTTTACAGCAGCTTTCGACTCGATCGATCGTGAGTCCCTTTGGCTGATACTAAAACGAACGGAGCTCCCTGATAAACATTGCCGTCTGTTCAAGGCACTCTACACTGTTACAAAAAGCTCCGTCCACGTCAATGGTCGCCGAAGCCCACTATTCGAGATAGATACTGGTGTAAGGCAAGGCTGTGTTGCTGCTCCTTAACTTTTCAATACGGTGATTGATTATGTCATGGATCGAACCACAAATCGGCTCCGATTCGGACTAAAATATGGCGATAGAGTCCTAGCCGATTGCGACTTTGCAGATGATATTGCCCTGATATGCACTTCTGCAGTTGAACTCGAGGCAGCTTTCAATACACTGTCAGAAGGAGCCCTGAAAGTGAGGCTACATATTAGCTGGCAGAAAACAAAAATAATGATCATCGACCCGGCAGGAAATTCCGCCAACACACCATCATTCAACGTATAAGGCAACAACTATCGAAGTTGTCAAGTCTTTTTCTTACCTTGGATCAGTCGTCTCGGATAACGCCTCAATTGAAATGGAAGTCCAGTCACACATCGCGAAAGCTGCGTCTAATATGGCTCGATTTTGCCGTTCATTGTGGTCAAAGCCCAACATTAGCCGAAAAACAAAAATGCGGATCTACAACACGACCATAACACAAGTCCTTCTCTACGGTTCTGAAACTTGGCCGGCAGCTGCTTCTGTTCGTGATGCCATAGACGTGGCCCAAACGAACTTCCTAAGAAAAATCGAAGGGATCAAGAAGCGCCCTCGTGGAAGACCCCGGTTCAGATGGAGGGACAACCTTACCCAGTACATCTCCATGATCGGTACTGATCTCCAAGAAGCAGTCAAGCTTGCGCAGGACCGTTCCGAATGGAGGCAGAGTCTCATCTCTATCTACGCTGGACCCCCAGCAGGAGCCTTAATTCAATTAAAAAAAAAAAAAATCTACCCACTTTGTAGGGATACTGTTTGAATTAAATCCATAGTGGAGTTCGAATTCAGAAGCCTTTTCAAGAAGGACACACTTCAGAAAATGCCACATTCTATGCTGAGACTAAGCACAATGTTCCAGTTAGGGTATATAGTTGTATAATCCTTGTAAGAAACAAATTGCCATCGAGAGTCTTGGTTTCGAAACGACGTTCCTTTTGAACCATAAGCTGGGTAATTTCCAATAATGGCATCATTGGATCCTTTATAACTACAGTAAGAATTTTTGTGATATAACCAGCAATTTTCACCATAAAAAGTCTACCCCCATGTTTAGGTCTGCCACTAAGCGTCATCTTTCTGCAGAATTATAACCTGAATAGATCCTTGATAATACAGAATAGTGAAGGATAGTGGGAATAGTGGAGAGAAAAGTCAGGGGGGTGATATTCAGGGAAAATTTTCAGAAACGGGGATTTTTGCAGACGGGAAGGATTTCCCGGGGAGTTTTCCAGAGGGAACAATTTTTGGGGGGATAATTGTCAATAGAGGAAAATTTCCAAGTGAGGATTTTAGCAGAAGCAATTTTCCCCGTAGGGATTTTCCACAGGGACAATTTTCCGCGGAGGGGATTTTTGCAGGGGACTGGAGGGAATTTCCTTTTTTGAGACCACATCAGCGTGTGATGGTTAAGCTAGCTGTAATATAAATATTATGTTACACAAGTTAACAACTTCAAATATTAGTGTCTAAACAACAACTGCTACTACTACAAGTACTAACAACTCACCGCAGCACCAAACCGCCTGAGGCCAACACAGCTACGCACACTCCTCCTCCATCCCAATCTATTCAAAGCCTCCCTTTTTACACCCACCCATGAAGTTCCCATTTCCTTTAAATCTTTCTTTATGACGTCCTCCCAACCCAGACGAAGACGACCTGCTTTCCGTTTAGCCCTAGACGGTTGGCCGAAAAGAACAATCTTCGGCAATGTGTCATCCTTCAGCCGCACAACATGCCCTAGCCACCTCAACCTTTCTTTCATTATAGCCCTAGAGAGCGGTATTGAACCACATTTTTTGTATAGCCTATTGTTTGAAATACGATCAGTCAGCCGGGTACCCAGAACAATCCTTCAGCAATTTCTCTGGAAAACATCTAGCAAATCTTCATCCGCTTTTCGGAGCGCCCATGCTTCAGAGCCATATTTCACCACTGTCATCACTGTAACTTCTAATATTCTAATCCTGGTTTGGAGACTTATCTTCATATTCTTCCAAACTTTTTTTAACTGTGAAAAAATACCCTGAGCCTTGGCTATTCTACTTTTGACATCTTCACTGCTCCCAACATCTTTACTAATAAAAAAGGAATTAAAAAAAAGGAAGTTTTTCAATTGAAAGTAAGCAGAACCGCTAAGATTTAAAATGAATAACATAATTTGGTATATGTAGGTGTTACCCCCCTCCTTAATCGCTCGTCTTTACGCTAAAGTTTGACTTTTTATTAAAATTCTTTAAAAAAAAACTGGTCAAACCCAATGAATTTGAATGACAAGCATTATTAAAGAATTTTAAGACTTTAGCGTGAAGAGCGAGGACTAAAGAAAGGGCAGCCCTCGTCATATATCGGACAATTTCAATTCTTTTTAAGTTTTGATGTTACTTTCAGTTGAAAAAAAAACTTATCGTTGACTGTCTTTTTTTTCATATAAAGAATAACGATGATTGACTTCGCATCTTTTTTAAGATTAGAAAATAAATTTTGGGAATCATTTAGACTTGGTTTAAACCACTCTTTGACAAATAATTTAACTTGTTTTTTTGTTTTCATGGCGAGTTGTCTACATTAAAGCGATTGGTTAAAAGAATTTTGTCCTCTGTATATTTTAAACTATTAAAAGTTGTCCTTAGTAGCCCAACAATGATTGTAGGAGCCTTTAAATAATCACTCTGTTAATTAGTAGCCAAAGTTATTAGCCCAATGACCATTGTAGGAGCTTTTAAATAAGTATGTCAGCGCTGCTGATATGTATGTCCTAGCTTTTTTTGCATTTAACTTGATATGCTGGAAAATATTCATTGAGCGGATTGTAGACAATCCACGCTATATGCTAAATTTGATAGTTAAGCGTTTATTATCTTTTGTGCTATCAAAAATTATAGGCAATTTGTACTGATATAAGTGCATGATGGACTGGAATATTAGCCTCTTTTTAAAATTATAAGCATTTTAAGGAATAAACTGGCTATTATATCTCACTTTAGGCTGATAGGAATAACAAATGACCAATTATTATAATTTCTTGTATGATGTATCCGATAAATAGATTAGTGATTAGTGTTATGCAAGAGAATAATATTGCTGCGGTTAAAATAGGAAATGAGGTTAGTAGCTGGTTTCGTATATATGCAAATACAATCTAACTCCTTCAAGAAAGCTACAGAACACTAGTTTACAAGTTTTTCAGTAATTATATTGTTCTGAGGCAGGGAGGGATTTTATCACCACCATTGGGCTTACGGAGGGCTAGAGCCGACTTAACTCTGAACATATACCTAGATACATATGAGGAATCAAATCATCCATAAAAAGAAAGGGTTTGTGAAAGCACAGGATGAACATCAACACCACTGGTAAGGACCGTAAAGTCCAATGCCGTATTTTTTTACCTTTTTGCCCCTTATACTTTCAAAAATACATTTGGACTGCAATGTTGTAGGAAAAAAAACGTAATTGAGTCAATCTGGAATGATTAGAATATTTTTCCCCATAAGTTCCATTCTACGTTAGAAGTTGATTAGAGGAATTTATCCATTTTTTTTCTTAAATATTTTTAACCTAGCTTTTAAATGTTATAATTACTATTTCATTTTTATTTCTAGAAACACCTGGTCATGCTGGCTGGGCTGAAACTCCAAGAACTGACAGAACCGGAGCTGATTTGATCCAAGAGACTCCTACACCATCTGCATCTAAGAGGAAATCACGTTGGGACGAAACCCCTGGAGCGACCCCTAGCTGAACACCGACTGCTGGAAGTATGACTCGAATAACACCAGCACTGATGAATCCTAGTATTACTCCTGGTATGATGAATCCAGGTGCAACACCAATGGAAGACAATGCAATGGATCTTGCTACTCCAACTCCAGGGCACCTAGCTATTTTGACCCCTGAACAGCTCCAGGCTTACAGATAGGAGAAGGAGATAGATGAGAGAAATTGTCCTCTTACCAATGAAGAGCTTGATGCAATGTTCCCGGAAGGTTATAAGGTCCTCCAGCCTCCTGCTGGTTGTGTCCCAGGTAGAAAGCTCCATGCCACCCCTACTCCAATTGCTGAAACTACTCAAAGTTTCTTCAAGCATCAAGAAAGGCAAACACCTAAGTTAATGGATAACCAACCTAAGGAAAATTTGCCGTTCTTAAAGCCGGAAGATGCACAGTATTTTGATAAGCTTCTTGTTGACGTTGAGGAAGAAAGTCTAAGTCTAAAAGATCAAAGAGAGGAGAATTATGAAGTTAATTTTGAAGATAAAAAATGGGTCACCTTCCATACGCACAGCAACTCTTCGTCAAATCACACATAAACCATCACACCTATTCCAGTAAAAAAAGAAGATCCTACTAAAAAAAAGAAGAAAAGAAAGTGATCATTCAGCAACACAGAAAAGCAGAGGATCCGCTAGCCGCAGAAAAAAAGGAAATAAAAAGCTACTGCAACTAATTAAAGCCGAATTCAAATCTAAATAGCTTCAATTGCGTTAAATTTAGGATGGGTATTGCTGCCCATTGCTTGCTTGCATCAGGACCAGACGTTTTCTGCCTCACCTGACATCTGCAATTCAAATGTTATATATTTTTTTTTACTTTTTGTTTGTAGCACACTAATGCAAGATGAAATTTGTACTTTTTTTCAACGTACGGTAGAATACTGAATATTTATTTCTTATCCAAAATAGAGCTCTTTTTTTTATTTGTAGATAGCTGAATTAAATTCTTAGTGTGGGTTATAGGAGTATGTTTGATAAACAGAAACATAAACTTTGGAATAAACTGAGAGGATTATTACCAGAAGTTGTTGCTGTCACCTCGCAAGAATTCCTGAGAAATGAGCTTCAGCGACCCCTGTGAGACTTGAGAAGCCGCAGGCAAAAGCCAGTGAATATGCCGAACTTTTAGCAAAAACACTAATTTATAATTAAATTATAGAATTTTAGAAATAAGAAGTGACTTTTCAATCACCATGTGCTTTCGTTCCTCCTATAGTGCTTGTCTGCTGATAAATTTTTACCTTTCATTATAGTTTAGTGACAACCTTGTCTAGAGACCTAGGCAGAACTGAGCAGCCAAAATTATTGACTTTCAAAAATAGTAATTAGGCAAGTGGACTCTGTCAAATTACCTTAATTCACAGCTTGGAGCGAATCTAAGGATTTTCCATCCTTGCAATATCCCATTGTGACTTCAATATCCCATCCGCTTGAATGTAACCGTCGAATCAGAAGCCAGTGTATCTTCAGAGTTTGTTCCACAAGTTTGTTATGCACTGGCTGAAGAAATGGCTTCTTTCTCAATTGACTAATATTTCTTGAAGATTTTGTTTTTTAAAGGAGGGGATTTCGCTACCCCTCCAATCACTTTCAAATCTTAAAAAGGTTAACAGAACTTTTAATATCCAACTTAAATGGTTCATTTTTGTTACAAAGTATTGCAGATATCTGTTACGAAATATTGCAAACATAGTGTCTTTTAGATAGATTTTTAAGTTTCATCCCAATACCATCTACTGCATATACACAATTTCGACAAGCTAGATGAAAAAAGTGTCTTGATTTATTTCAACCTCTCCCAGAGAATGCCCCAAAATTTTCATCTGAATACCTTTAGCCATCCGTGAGATATTTTTTTTAGAAAAAAGCATTTCCTGATAAATTATCAAAACCTTTATCAAATATTTTTAATACAATAACTAGAAGTGGTTCATTCCCCAAGTGCCGGAAAAAAAAAGGATGCATTACACCCATATAGAAAAAAGGGGTTAGTAAGATTTTTATGCAGTCCCACCAATTACCTTAACACCAATATTCTCTAAACTGTATGAGAGTTTCGCAGCAGATTCGCTTAAAAAGACGAACCTTGAACTTATTGATGAACAACAATTCAGAAACATGAAAGGTTTATCAACGGCACATTACCTGGTCAGTCTCCTCAGAACTGTATATAAACTACTTGACAAGCCAGATATCTAGCTCAATCTCCTTTTAATTGACCTCCAAAAGGCTTTTGATCTGGTTAGTCATAATGTTTTAGTTGAATAATTGTTGAATGAATTTAATGTACCTCATTTTCTAGTCAATATTATTGCATCTTTTCTGTCATATAGGGGTCAAGTTGTTAAGTATAAAAATGTTTATTCTGTTTCATTCCCTATTTCTTGCGGAGTTCCGAAGGGTACACTTTTAGGTCCTTTACTATTTTTGGTAATAATTAACAATTTTGCTAATGAATCAGTCAAAAGATGGAAGTTTGTTGATGACATGTCATTGCTCGAAAAGTGCAGAAGAAATATGGAGAGCAGTGCCATGGAAATTCTTGAAGATATTGCAAGTGAAGTAGCCAAGTCAAAAATGAAATTAAATTCCCATAAATCTAATGTTATGACCATTAGTTTTCTTAAATCAAAGCCATCATTTACAACCCCAATACCTAATGAAATAATTACAAAAAAACTAAACTCTTAGGGGTCACACTGACTAGCGATTTGAAATGGGAGGTCCGCATTTGCTATATTGTTAAACAGGCTAGTGCATCTCTGTCTCTCCTTAAGCTTTTTGCTAAATTTGCATGCCCAAAAGCACATATCATCTGCCTTTATATATCTTTATCCGTCAACAGCTTCAGTATTCTTGCCCGGTGTGATATTTGGCCTTAAAGTGGACCAATCCTATAGGCTAGAGATTATCCAGAAGAGAACCCTGAGAATTATTTACGGTCAGGGCAATGTACCTTACATTCTCCTCCTCTAAGAATTCCGCCTCCCTACCCTGGAAGCCCGACGTGTTACTCTTTGCACTAACTTCGGATATAATCTGCGTCGTAACCCACGCTTTCAATGTATACTAACAGCCCCCAATTGCCCCCCAAAGTCCCGTTTACCCCAATCTTTGTGCCAGCGTTCATTGAAATCAGAACTAAATGAAAATTGTGATATACCATGTTAATGAGTCGTGTGTATTGTTAATGTGGTAGTTTGTTTGTTTCATTTTCATTTGACAGGCCAGTTGGGTTCATCACTGTATGTTTTTATAATTCACTTATGTTTGTACTTATGTACTCATTTTATTCATTTTGCTTATGTTACATGTGTTGTTCAGTTTTTACTTTTACTTACGTTACTTACATTTTACTTATGTGCTTATATACTCATTTTATTCATTGTATTAATTTTTATTTGAGAGGCTAGTTGGGTTTACCGCTGTATGTTTTTATATTGTACTTATGTTTGTACTTATATTTTTTTTATATACAATGCAGGCTAGCTGACAGAAAGCAACAAGTTTGGCAGTGTTTATATGTTGTAAGAGTTTGCTTGTTAATAAGGTACTATTGTTAATAATAAGGTAGAGTTTGCTTGTTAATAAGGTATAATGACGAGTTTGCTCGTCAGGTTGATAACCTGGATGCATATGGTGCCATTTGATTTAATTCAACGCCGCCCATAATATTCGCTCAAAGCTTCAATTTAATAGCCTTATCCGTTCATGAGATACTGCAGATACGCAAATTAGGGAACCTGAAAATAAATATTGTGTTTTGTTTTAGTTCATATCCCATGAAAATTTAAACTTTAATATCCTTAGCTATTCCTCATCCTGGGATATTGCATGCAAGCCATTTTGACAATCTTGATGAACATAGTATTTTTTTTATTTTGTTCACTATCCCCACCAGTTTCAACTTGATACCTTTAGCAGTCCCAGAGACATTGCAGATACACCGTTTTGGCAGCCTGGGTGCACATAGTGTATTTTAATTTAGTTCGACATTCCTCTCAACATTTCCTGACACTTTCACCTTAATACCTTCAGCTGTTTCTGAGATATTGCAGATACACAATTCTGACTGCCCGGATGCACATGGTATTATTTGGTGTATTTTCCCTGAGCTTTATCCCCTGAAAGCTTCAAGCCAATGTCCTTTTCAGATTCTGCGATATTGCATATACGCCCTTTTGACAACTTAGACGTACATAATGTAATTTGATTTAGTTAAACATTCGCTGAAAGTTTTAACTGAATACCCTTAGTCGTTCCTGAGATACTGCACATACACTATCTTGACACCCTGGATACGCATAGTGTCTTTTGAATTATTTCAGCTTTCTTTTTCAACATTCCCTGAAAATTTCAAATTGATACACCAAGGCTTTTCAGACACCCAGGATCAAACATACCCCATTTTCTATTTTAAACCTAAAGATCCAAGATATTGCAGGCGTACTATTTCAACTACTAGGATAGACATAATGTCTTTGCATTTCCCCCCCCCCCCCCGAGTAAAAATTAAAAGCCCATTCAACCGTCAAATACTCCCTTCAGGTTTCAATTTGATTGCCTAAGTCATTCCTAAGATACTGTAAATAATTTGAAAAAACAGGCATACATAGCGTCTTTTGATTTACTCAGGTACACGTGTCATATCCAGAGTACATTTTTGAAAAACACTGGTAATCTTGGCCCAGCGAACTATCCATAAGAGCTCACTCGAAATGCGACTAGTTAGGAACAAAGAGTTGTTTTGCCAATTTCAAGACTCCTCCTCCCAGCAAAATGTATAATTTTCATGGTCCAAAGAATGTCCACCGGAAGTTTCGAGCTAATCGAACACCAAGGATAAAAAAAACATTTTGCATCATAAAATCTATGCATACACGAAGGATAACTTGAACAATTTACGCCCCTTGTCCCAAGACGTGGGTGTCATGTCATTCCTGGAGACATTTTTGTTAAACCGTTCAGCTATTTTGAAGAAAAAGGCTACCTCAAAATTTTGACTGAATGTCGGTGGGGCTGTAGGAAAATAACACTTCGAGGGCACCTGACTCTTTACTATGTCAACTTGTGGCCACTCCTGTTAGACATAAAAAGCTTAGTTTTTTTGCATTGTTCGTTTTAAATTCACGTTGTTGTTTTGCCACTGGATACTATGAAGGCGCTAGGGTATGCCTGGGGCAAACAAGTCGAGTCTGAGGGAAGGGGGATTCGTTGCTCTCCAATCTTTTTCGATCCTTAAAAAGGGCACTAGAACTTTCCATTTTATCGAACTAGTCCCTTCCCGGGATTCTAAGACAAAGCCTTCTTTACAATGCAGTTGGGCGAAAAATATTACTAGGGGGTACCCGACTCCTTAAGACGTCATTTTTGGCCCACCCCTGCTATACAGTTAAAATTATAGTTTTTACCCAACTTTCCGTTTCATGCGGCAAATTTTGGCCTTCTTAAAAGCAAATCTTATGGCCTTTTTCAAAAGTAATAATGCTGTACGTACCACAATTGTTTGTATTTTCAAGCTCAGGCAAAACAGATCTTGTAGACTCATCATCTTCATTGGGCTTCTCAACCTGCAAAAAGTAGTGTTAATAGAACACGGAATCTTACAAAAACCCTTGGTTATTTTTCAACATCCATCAAATAGCATCAAATTCAATATATATTGTAGGGGAAGAAGACTAAAAGCAAAGGAATATCCTTGAGGGGACGGCAAAGAAGTCTTTGTTGGAAAGTCTTTGTTTGGTTGAAAAAAAGTAGAAACAATTCTTTTTAGAGCATAAGATAACAGATATTGTAGCACAAATGAATTTAATTATTTTATATATGACAGAGTCTGCCGACACTCGATTCTTCACTATTAAGACTATAAGTTTAGCGAGTACTTAACTGACAGCATCTTAGAGTACGAAAAATATAGCCAGTGGGCGATACAAATGTTATATTTACCGAATGCATTTCAAACGTTTGACCTGAATGCTTTGTTGTTTAAAGTAAATAAGAACAAATAAGCCCTTCCATTTTCTTGGCATTGTGACAAAAAAAAAAAACATTTCAAACGTTTTTACCTTTATAACTTTAATAAATCCAAAATTATTAAGAATTTCAGGAATGAATATCAGTATATATCAAACTTTCACTTGTGTTATTTTACTATAAAGACATTTATTTTTATAAGCTACGATTATGATATCATCTAGCATACGAACTTTTTTTTAACTTTGATTTTATTGAATATAAAAACACAACTCCAGGAACTGATCAATGATATCTAGGGCCCAAATGTAGCCCCTGGAGAACTCGAGTATTCGTATTAATATATCACTGATTATTGACAAAAAAAAACAAAGTGTTAAACTTTCAAAGAGAAAGAATAATGAAAAAAAGCATTCTGCACTACATAAAAAAGAGAGAATCCTCCTAAACATTATTCATTTGTAGCCTACTAGTAGAAAGAAGATGTTTTTTATGATCGTATCGTAATGACAGAACTGAAACGGATTCTTTTACTTGCGGCGGAATATTGTTCCATAATTTCACTCTAGCGTATTTGATAGAAAAAGCTAAGATGTCATTTATACAAAAAATAGGTTTTTTCAATATTGCGTTTGTTTAATCACAAAAGCGAGTAGATGTAGTAATTTCCTTTAGAATGAGCCCTTAAACAGCTCTCTATGATGTTCCAGCACCCCGTTAGCAGCGGAGAAAAATGGAAAAAGAGGACGCTTTAGTTCAACCAATGTAAAAAAGTGATTTCCCTTATTGTTCAAGCTAGGGGTCAGTAATAGTTCTGTATAGGGTTTCCAGCCATGGCGATTCCAATGGCACTTTTTATTTGAAACCGACACCATGTTTGAAAAGTTTCCGGCTATTTTCCGAAATTCTCATGAATTCGTTTTCAAAATAACATTTTAGTATTAAGACTAATTTAAATAATGGTTAACATTCCTGGATCAAAGTCTCGATGAACTTTGTCTTATGGAGCAAAGGAAGGGCAATGGGAGAACATGGAATCAAACTGGGAGTAAAAAAAATTCCCGGGCTTAGATTATGCTGATGGTTTAAGCATCCTAGATGAAAGTGTGAGCAAAATGAATGAACTTTTAGAGGTTTTGCGAGTTCAGTGTGCTAGAATAGGCTATAAAATTAATGTGAAGAAGACTAAGTCACCAAGGCTAGGAATAAGTGAAGATAAAAAGTGACGTTGGGTAACGAAAGATTGATCAGATTGACAGCTTCATTTACCTTTATAATATTATTAGCAAAGATGGTGGGAGCAGTAAAGATGTTAAAAATAGAATAGCCAAGGCTCAGTAGAGCTTTTTCACAGTTAAAAAAAAGTTCGGAAGAATAGGACGATAAGTCTGCAAACCAAGAATAGAATTTTGGAAGCTACAGCAATGACAGTGATCAAATATGGTTCTAAAGCATGGGTGCTCCGAAAAGCGGATGAAGATTAGCTAGATGTTTCCCAGAGAAATTGCCTACAGATTGTTTTGGGCACCCGGCTGACTGACCGTATTTCAAACAGTAGGCTGTACGAAAAGTGTGGTTTAATCCCGCTTTCTGGGGCTATAATGAGAGAAATGTTGAGATGACTAGGGCATGTTCTGCGGATGAAAGATGATAGATTACCGAAGATTGTCCTTTTCGGCCAACCGTTTAGGGCTAAATGGACAGCAAGTCGTCCGCGTTTGGGGTGGGAGAATATAAAAAAGAAAGATTCAAGGGAAATGGGAACTTCCTGGGAGGGTGTGAAGAGGGAGGCTTCAAATAGATTGGGATGGAGGAGGAGCGTGCGTAGCTATGTTGGCCTCAGGCAGCTTGGTACTGCGGTGAAATATTAGTTGTAGTAGTAGTATCCCTCAATTAGCTATAAGTGACGATTTTTTCGCACTTGCCAGTTTTTTTTTGTGTTTGTTTTTTTTACACATTTTTTAATATTGGGTTACTATGGGCAGAGGTTCATCCTTTACTTGACTATGATGGTGATTTTTTTCAGTAAAACACAAATTGCGTTCTAGTCTTAAGAAGACACAAAGGGTCTAAGTCCAACTCCTCTTTGCGGCAATTTCTGCTCATTTTGAGTTTGACTGTTTTTTTCTTTTATTGTAATTTCTGTTTATTTTGGGTTTCATTTCTCTGATGACAGAGATTTATGTTAGTTTTCTGCATGAAAATTATTTGACTTTATTTCGGCTCATTTGTGGTTTAATGTACCTCTTTACCTTTCTTTGAAAAACCTTTTTTTGGAAAAAAGTTTTTTATTAATTCATAAAAATAACGTACAAAGAGGAATATGAAAAAAAGAAGAGATATATAGAAACAAAAGGACAGTGATAAAATTCCAAACAATTATAAACAACTTTAACTTTTAAGAACTCACTCAACATGGGACAAATACTATGCGACTTCACATCACGACACTAGGCACATGATAGGAGACACATCAGTAGAACATCGCAAATTCTATGGCAGCAGTCAGCAAAGCTACGTGGCAGTTCAACAACTTTTTGACAAATCTCCAAAGCACCATGTCATCAGGAGACGTAGCTATTACGAGTCTAAAAAGGAACGCTGGGAAAATACTTGCAGGACCTGAAGAATACCAACCGTAATTTTGTCTGAGGCGGAAAACCTTCCATAAGGATATCAAAAACAATAAATGTGATTAAAAAAATCCATTATATAGCCGACCAAGGATTCTCTTATCAAATTAACCCTTTACTCTGGCAATAATCTCAAATGATTTCCTTAGTTTTTCTTCAAGGAATCAATTACAACCTTTCTTGTAGATCTAATTTATGTTCCAAATGGAAGACCTAAATGCATAAGAGAACTGGAAGATGAGATTGTAGCTGGACCAACTTGGACTGGACCAGTGGAGGTGATCTCTAGTCCAAATATAAGAAAATTAATTTTGGGAGTGGCAAATTGAGAGTATTGCTGTTAAAGGATGTATATAAAAGATGAAACGGAAGAACCAACTTGGAATGTCAACAATAACACACTGCATCTGTGGAGCATCCGTTAAGATTAAATCTAAATCTGGAGTGGAACTCGAATTGTGCACATAGGAAACGGCTTCAACTTTGGTAGTCAAAAAATGTCACTATGAAGTGAAACCTCGTCATCATCATATGAGGCAAATCCGATTGAATAGGGCTCTTGGGAAATTGATTTCTCCACCTTATTTTCTGATGATTAAACCTCTTCTTGACAAAGATGAGGAAAGAAGCATTTGAGTAAGCGGTGCAGCCTCATTCATACAATCCGTTTTGAAATCACCGCAATATTTTAAAATATTGACTTATTTGCAGATTGAACATCTGGAATGGATTGAGAAAGCGAAGCCCAAGCTGCGGTATATGTACGATGATTATTCTCGTTTCTGTAGTTTGTTGGCATATATACACACATAAAAAAAAAAGAACCAAAATCAAGCGAAAAATATGTATCAGAAGATCCAAGAAAGGTATGGGAAAATTCTTATGCAATGCAATCCTTAGCTCACCGGAAGGATGACAAGATTTCAGTTCGGCAGGACGAAAGAATAACCATGATCAGGCGAAAGCTCTAGCTGTCAAAAGTTATTAGTACTCAGAAGTTGTCTAGAGATGTATACAATCACCGAGGAATTACACAGGGGACTTTAAAACAACTACTACTGCTAACAACTCGCAGTAAGATCAAGCCGCCTGGGGCCAACACAGCTAAGCACGCTCCCCCTTCACACTAATCTGTTAAAAACCTCCCTCTTTAGAACCTCCCAGGAAGTTCCTATTCCCCTTAAATCTTTCTTTACGACATCCTCCTACTCCAACCGTGGCCGACCTGCTTTCTTCGGGAATCTGTCATCCTTCATCCACAGAACCTGCCCTAACCGTCTCAACCTTTCCCTTATTATAGCCCTAGAAAGTAGGATTGGAACACACTTTTCGTACAGCCTACTATTTGAAATACGGTCAGTCAGCCGGGCCAAAACAGTCCGTAGGCAATTTCTCTGGAAAATATCTAGCGAATCTTCCGTCGTATATCGGAGCATCCATGCTTCAGAACCATACTTGACCACAGTCATTTGTGTGGCTTCCAATATTCCAATCTTGGTTCACAGACTTATCTTCCCATTCTTCCAAACTTTTTTCAACTTTGAAAAAAAACACTGAGCCTTAGCTATTCTACTTTTAACATATTCACTGCTTCCACCGTCTTTACTAATAATCCTACCAAGGTAAGTGAAGCTGTCCACTTGATCGATCTTTTCGTTACCCAATATCACCTTTTCATCTTCACTTGTTCTTAGCCTTAGCGACTTAAGTCTTCTTAACATTATATTTTCAAACCTATTCTAGCACCCTCAACTCACAAAACCTCTAAACATTTATTCATTTTGCTCACACTTTCATCTAGGATACTTAAATCATCAGCATAATCTAAGTCCAAGAAGTGTTTTCTTCCTGTGATCCTTAAGGCAAATTTCGTCAAAATGATACATATAAATAGGGAAACCCTGCTGAACTCCTAACTTTAAAAGATCCTAAAATACTTAATTGCATCATCCCTAAAACCAATTTACTTTATCTTATCCCCCCTCCCCCCCCCCTGTCGTGCAAATGTATAGCCCAAATTATATATTTCCCATGCATTTTCCGTTGAATGATTACGTGACTCTTTTGTTCAAATAGATTTAACGATAAAGAAAAAACGTTTCAATGGCAAAATTGACACAATGGACTTCGGCCACAATGGACTTCGGCACCTCAGCCAGAATTCGACTATTAATGGTTTTGTATGATCATCTCTTGCGAAAATTGACAAAATAAAAAAAAAAAAACACGCATCTGTGAAGCAAAAAATACGAAATTTGGGTTTTCAGTCAGGGAGCTGGGAATTCTGTAAACAGGTGTTTGTTATTCGAAGATTTGATGCCATAACCTTCCTTCAGAGAGGATGCCATTTGGTGGTTTTTCCCTTCATTTTTGGATATTATCCAAAATTTATTATACTAAAGACTATGGATGGGTACCATTAAGATAAATTAATTTTACATATTCAATAAATTTTTTTATATCTACTTTTTCCAAACATCCAGTTTTCTGAGTTTCAGTTACTATTAGCACCGATTACT
>JAQQPU010004773.1:24336-44985 GCA_029168905.1 Artemia sp. Kazakhstan ARC1039
GGAAAGATGACATAAAGTTTGTGGTCCAAAAGCGTGTCTACGTGAAAGGAAGCGGTCAGCTTACTCCTTCAACTTTTTTTTTTAGTAATATGGATCTGCTAGAATATACGCTAAATTCACAAGGGTTTTAATTCCCAAGTCTTGTTCTAATTTTTTTAGCAAGCCTTTCCAATTCAGACTCTAAGAATTATAAAAAGCATCAAGTCCAAGTGCTATCCTAGCTACTAATTTCTTAAATGGCAAAGAGTTTTCCTGATGAAACGTTTAAAATCATTTGCTTAAATTACACTCTAGTGTTATTCGTGGTAACCAAGCTAAAGCCTTCAGTCTGAACATTTGGAGTTTAAAGTACTAAGGTTATATGAATAATTAGCAACACCTCCTTCTGACGGCTTCGCTTACTATGGCATGTATCTCCAGCCTTTAGCTATTGAGCGCCTATTATCACGATGTTACATTTCAGAACCAGTTTTCCCCTAATTTGTTTCTATTTTTCGGATACATTAGTATCTCATAGGTAGAGGGTATGTTCTATTCAATTTTTTTTTTCAATCTGAGATAAAACGTACCAAACAGTTGTTGCCCCCTCCCCCGAATTTTTTCTTTTTAATTTGTTGCACTGGTATCATAGGCAGCGCGCTAGCGCTGCCTAAGTAAAGAACGATGTGGGCACAATGCGTTGTTTTTTTTTTCTCCATACCCAGGCACTTCGTATCGAAGGATTCGTCAAATAAACTTCGAAAAGGGCTCATTCGATTGGAAATTGGAGTGGCTAGTGCCCTTTTTAATTGTCGAAAGTGATTGGAGGGCAACTAGCCCCCCCCCCCCACACACCCATCATTCCCCCAAACACATCCAATCAAAATTTTGAGATAGCCATTTTGTTCAGTGTAGTTGATTTCCAGATAGAAAATATGTCTTGAGGAGGACATTCCCCCTCTATCCTCAGGGTCAGGGTATTAAGTTATGCCCTGGTGGCATATAATGTTTTTATAGAAGACGTTGTCATAGAAACTTCAAAACAGGCTCATTCGATTAGAAATCCAAAGGGCTAGTACCCTTTTTAATAGTCAAAAGTGATTGGAGGGCAACTAGCCCCCCCCCCACGCCCATCATTCCCCCAAATAACATCCAATCAAAATTTTGAGATAGCCATTTTGTTCAGAGTAGTTGATTTCCAGATGGAAAATATGTTTTTGAGGATGACACTCCCCCAGAACCCTCAGGTCAAGGGTTTTAAGTTATGCCCTGGGGGCATATAAGGTTTTTATAGAAGGCGTTGTCGCAGAAACTTCAAAACATGCTCATTCGATCAAAGGGCTAGTAGGCTACCCTTTTTAATAGTCGAAAGTGATTGGAGGGCAACTAGCCCCCCCCCGCCCATAATTCCCCCAAACACATCCAATCATAATTCTGAGATAGCCATTTTGTTCAGCGTACTTGATTTCCAGAAAGAAAATATGTTTTTGAGGAGGACACTCCCCCAAAACCAAAAGGGCAAAGGGTTCAAGTTATGCCCTGGGGGCATATAAGGTTTTCATAGAAGGCGTTGTTGTAGAAACTTCAAAACAGGCTCATTCGATTGGAAATTCAAAGGGCTACTACTCTTTTTAATAGTCGAAAGTGATTGGAGGGCAACTAGCCCCCACGCCCTTCATTCCCCCAAACACATCCAATCAAAATTTGAGATAGCAATTTTGTTCAGTTAAGTTGATTTCCAGATAGAAAATATGTTTTTGAGGAGGACTCTCCCCCACATTCCTAAGGGCAAGGGTTTTAAGTTATGCCTTGGGGATATATAAGGTTTTTAAAGAAGGCGTTGTCGTGGAAACTTCAATAAATGTTCATTCGACTGAAAATTCAAAGGACTAGTACCCCTTTTTAATAGTCAAAAGTGATTTGAGGGCAACTAACCCCCCTCTCATGCCCACCTTCTCCCCAAACACATCCAATCAAAATTTTTAGATAGCCATTTTATTCAACGTAGTTGAAAATTATGAAAATAAAGGCTTTAAGGATGACAACCCCTCCCCCCACAGCCCTCAGGGCAAGGGTTGTAAGTTATGCCCTGAGGGCATATAAAGTTTTTATTGAAAGCGTTGTCGTAGCAACTTCAAAAGGGTTCATTCAATTGGAAATCAAAAGGGCTAGTGCCTTTTTTAAATAGTTGAAAGTGATTGGATAGCGACTAACATCCCTCTCACGCCCACCATTTTCCCAAACACATCGAATTAAAATTCTGAGATATCCATTTTGTTCAACGTAGTTGAAAGATCTGAAAATTTTGTCTTTTAGGATGATAACCCCATCAGAGCCCTCAGAGAAAGGGTTGTAAGTTATGCCCTGGGGGCATATAAAGTTTTTATTGAAAGCGTTGTCATAGAAACTTCAAAACGGCTCATTCAATTTGAAATTCAAAGGGCTAGTACCATTTTTAATAGTCGAAAGTGATTGGAGGACAACTAGCCCTGCACTCCCACGCCCATCATTCCCCCAAACACATCCAATCAAAATTTTGAGATAGCCATTTTGTTCAGCGTAGTTGATTTCCAGATAAAAAATATATTTTTGAGGAGGACACTTCCACACAACCCTCAGGGCAAGGGTTTTAAGTTATGCCCTGGGGGCATATAAGGTTTTTATAGAAGGCGTTGTCGTAGAAACTTCGAAAAAGATTCATTCGATTGGAAATTTGAGTGGCTAGTACCCTTTTTAATGGTCGAAAGTGATTGAAGGAAACTATCCCCCCCACGCCCATCATTCCCCCAAACACATCCAATCAAAATTTTCAGATAGCCATTTTGTCTAATAGAAAATATGTTTTTGAGGAGGATACTCCCTCACAACCCTCAGGGCAAGGGTTTTAAGTTATGCCCTGGGGGCATATAAGGTTTTTATAGAAGACGTTGTCGTAGAAACTTCAAAACAGGCTTATTCGATTGGAAATTCAAAGGGCTAGTAGCTTTTGAAAGCTGTTAAAGAAAGCAAACTGATTTTTTTGCGAATGGTATCAAGTTTTCCATTTCAGGTCAGATAGCAGGCTAAACTATAAAGTCTTAAAAAACGAAAAGATTTAAAGTGTTATTTTTTCCCTTGAAAAGACTATGCCAATATAAAACGAACAGAAATTAATTAAAAAAGCTTTTTCCAAAAAATAAGTTTTTCAAAGAAAAGTAAAGAACTCTATTAAACAAAAAATTAGCAAAAATAAAATAAAATAATCTACCAACCATGAAACTACCACAAATCAGCATCGATAAATAAATGAAACCCAAAACGAACAGAAATTACAGTAAATAAGCGAGTAGAACTCAAAACGAGCAGAAATTAACATAAGTTGGGCGCAAAACCCCTATGCCTTCCCAAGGTCAGAACAAAATTTGCACTTTACTGAAAAAATACAAATGAATTTGCATTGTCAGTTTCATATAGATATAGTGATATTTAGTAATCAAAATGTTAATATTATTTAATTTATTTAAGTTATAAAAGTAAAAACCTTAATTTTTTTTCAGTAAAGTGCAAATTTTTCAGTAAAGTGCCCCAAGTTCCTGGACTTGTGAATTCAAAGTCTCCATGGATCATGGAGTCTCCATGATCCAGAAAACATATACCAGAAAGATTCAAGTCGATCAGCTTAGCTATTGTGAAGACGCAACGTTTTGAACATAGTACTTTTTAATTGTGGGTGATATTTCTCGGACTTCTACAGCTTACAACCATCTAAGTGATTCCAAAATTATTCTTTATAAATTTTCATGTTACTAGCTCGATTAGGTTTTGAGTGCATAATCACAAATACTCAATTTTCGAGCAAATCTTTTCTTTGTGTTAAAGTTTTATAGTGTTTTAAAAATACTTCACATTCCAATTCAACAGCTTGTGTTTGAGCAGTCTTTTTTAAAGATTTACGATAAAAGGTCAAACTTGAGTGTAAAGAGCGAGGGGTTGAGGAGGGGGGGGGGGGCCTTCAGTCATAGACGAAATAATTATGTTCGCTTAAAGTTTTAATTTTGTTTCTTACTTTCAATCGAAAAAACTTGCTTTTATTATTTAATTTCTGACCGTTTTTCAAATCATGCCCAGGGCTAACAAAAATTAAATAAAAAGATAAGTTTTTTTAACTGAAAGTAAGGAGCAACGTTAAAACTTGAATGGAACATAAATTACCCAATATACGGGGTTTTTCCCCTCCTCAAAACCTCGCTCTTTACGCTAAAGTTTTTAAACGACCCTTGTGTTTCAGAAGTCGTTCTTAAAGAATTGAAGCAAAAAGTCAAACTTTAGCATAAAGAGGGGTGCATTAAGGAGGGGACAACCCCTCTTATATATGGGATAGTTTCTGTTTGTTTTAAATTTTAGTGTTTCTCCTTACTTTTTGTTCTAAAAACTTGTTTTTTTTTTATTTAATTTCTGATTTTTTTTCAAATAATACCAGGAAATCCGAATCCCCACCATGGAAAATTACTTTTCTACACGAAAAATTCCTCTAAGTGAAGTTCCTTCCATGTAAAGTACTCTCTCACGGATAATTCACCTGAACAATTCCACCCTCGCTCAAAATTCCCCGTGAAAAATTTCTAGAGGATGATTCCGACTGAAAAATTCTCCTCGGCATATTTTCATCTGAAATAAGACCAATTTCTGATCATTTTTCAAATTACTCTGGAAATCACCTTCCCCCTTCCTTGGGAAACTTTACCCGGAAATCCCCACACACCAAACGGAAAGTTGCTCCCGTGGAAAATTCCCCCATGAAAAATATTCCCCACGAAAAATCCTCCCCACAATTCCAACCCCACCTAACATTTCCCCAGGACATCCCCAAATGTAAACTTGAGGCGGCAAAGACAAAGTAAAACAAATAAAAAGAATTTCATACAGGAATTCTGGCAAATTTTCCCAGTTTAAAACTTCCCCTACAAAGTTCACCCCCGGAAACTTTCCTTCCCCTGGAAATTCTCACCATGAAAAATCCCCCTCCCCAAAAAGATGTCTGCATACTTCCCAATAACAAACGCTACACGTAAACAATGGTCAAATTTCGTAGCTTGAAACCATTTCTCCAGGGGCAATGGGGGTTCATATTATCCCCAAAGGCATAGCTATTGAAAATTTAGATTATGCTGAGCAAAATGGTTTACTTCTGATCGGACGACTTTGGGGGAAAAGGGGCCTGAGGGGGAGATAGTTGCTCTTCAATCGCTTTGGTCACTTAGAAAGAGCACTAGAACTTCTGATTCCCAATAAAATGAGCCCTATGGTGATCTTCTAAAATCACTGGTTCTATATGATCACCCCTAAAAATTACATCAACAGATGAACACACGTCCGGGATCTTTCTGGCAAAAAAAAACAAACAAAAACAAATTGCAAAATTCTATATTTGTGTATACAGGAGCTTGAAACGACTACAGTAGGGTTCTCTGATATGCTGAATCTGATTGTGTAATTTTCATTATAACCAAGAATCTTTTTAGGGTTTTTGGGGTGTTTTCCCCCTTTTTTGAAATTTGGCAAATTTTCTTAGACTCGTAAAATCTGATGGGTTATTAAACTTAATGAACTTGATATATTTGGAATCAGCCTAAAAATTAAATCCTCTTAATGGATTCATTGTTATCAAAACTCTGTTTTTTAAGGTTGCGGTTACTATTGAGCTGCATTGCTCAAAACCACAGTAGACAGAATATACCCAGTAAGCTTATTGCAGATCATTTCTGGTCTTCGTGAACAAAAAGCTCCTCCCACTTATTTCTGTTTCAATTCACTTTGCACTCCTTCCCACTTGTACTCCTTCCCACTTGTTTGAATGCACTTTGATGGAAACAGACGGAAACAGACTAACCTGCATTCCCGCTAATCTGACTTTGCCTATGTTTAAATCTGCAAAAACGTTCTCCGGAGCACTCGCACCCCAGTCCGGGTTTTTATAATGGGTGAGATAGAGAATGATCATACTGCTAATTATATAAACTGTGCTCAAAACAGTTCGTTACCACGAACTGTTCGATATGATGTGGACTACTGGATCCATAAAACCCCAATTTCTTAATGTTCAATTGTATATATCTATAGCTGTGAACAGATCGGAAAAAGTTTCGGATAGATTTAAATATTCATTCGAAATTTTCAATAGTAATAGTTTTGTTGAATAAGTTCTTATTAAAATTATTCCTATAGAGAAGTAATTTTAAAATTATTCCTACTGATTTATTAAAATTTAATTACAGATTTAATTTATTAACATTATTCAAACAGAATTTCAGCAGGGGAAGAGGGGTAATACTGTTCATACTGATGCTTCTGATCTTATACGTGGCTGAAGCCATCATGACCTTACAATAGGGTTCTCTGATGTTCAAATATATTATATACATATGTTTAAAAACATTGAAACATTGTATATAAATAGGAAAACAGAAATATTACCATTTAAAATCACTGAAAACCCTTGTAACACTTGCCAACCACCTCCCCCCTCCCCCCCAAGAGACTTCCTTGTGAGAGCATGCCCCTTAACACTAATGGAAATATTAAATAGGCATTTTATTCGACAGATTCATAACGTCTTATAGTTATGCCTCTGGAAATGCCATACCCACAGCCCACAAGGCAAGGAATGTAAATTATGCAATTTGTCCTTTGTTTTACGTGCAAGATTTATTATCAGAAAACGGGGCATGTGTCATCTTGGGTGTATCCAAAAAGTATACAGGTATTGAGGCCAAATTTGAGGAAACCTTGAGTTATATACAGAAAACTACTTGCATCTAAGTTATCAAAAAGACGCATCTACAATATTTTGGGAACAATTAAGGGTATTAACTTGAAACTTTCAGGGCCACTACTACTACTATTGCAGCTCAAAATACAACTGGTTGCGGCTATGCCTACTTCTGATTGCGACAACTTGCAAATAAGACTACAATTCGTTGTAACTCATATTACATGTACTTGTGACTACTTTCAGGGATTGTTGAGGGGGGATGTTGAACTTTGAAACTTGGATGTTGAAACAGGGGATATTGAAAAACTTGAAACGTTGGCAATCAATCAGAAGCCAAACTTCTATTTGTAGAAATGTTTGTTCGTTTTAAGTTTGATTGAATATTCAATTTAATTTCTACTCGTTTTAAGATTTATTTATTCATTTATATTAATACCTGTTATCAGTATGTTTGCTATGATTGTGTAATTTCTGTTCATTTTGAGTTTCATTTATTTTTTTATTGTAATTTTTGGTTGTTTCAAGTTTGAATTATAACAGGAGTTTATTTTTACTGGTCTGGTTTAACATAGCTCTCAGTTTTCTTTTAAAAACTTGTTTTGAAGAAAGTTTTTTTTAATTGATCAGCATGAAAAGCCAATTCATTTGTTTTATTAATTGTTATCAAAGTTCCTTGTTTTAGAATTTTGGTTAATATTGTCCCTGGTTGCTCATTACTTACAGTTTGTTACAAACTGTTTGATATAACTCTAAACATGAACTTTTGAGTCAAGAAAGAAATAAAATGGAGATTCCTAAAAATTCCCAAAACTTCTTCAATTGATACACAATGGTTATGCCAACTTGCAATACATGTAGTTAGGACTAAAGTTAGATGTAATTTGCACCAAAGATGAAAAAAAAATTAAAAGCTATAAGCACTTTTCTCATTTTGGACAGTTTAAATGGCTGATTTCCAATACTTAATTTTTTGTTTATGACCCTTTTAGCAAACAAAACTACTATTTAAGTCACTGTCATACACACAGCTTAAAGGAATAAAAGTCAGCTTCAATAACATTTAATTTCTTGACACAAATTGTTGAAGAAAATCCAAAACATGACAATATTACTCCTTACAGCACTCTTTCCCTTAAACTATTAATCAAAGCAATATTCACAAGTTGTAAGTCAGTTTGGAATGATTGAAATATAGCTATATACAACTTAATTTTACTCTTCATACACTAGGCTATAATTTAAAGACCAATGGGAGCGTAATATCCACCAGACCATAAAAATTAACCTTAAGTAAAGATTGTATCTTAAGCATCCTAGTATCTTAGTAAATTATCTAAGTGTCTTCACACCAACAGTTTGTTCTCTAAGAGAAAAGTCATTGTGCATGTAAGAAGTGTTCTCAATCAAGACAACTCCAAGAAGAATAATTTTCTTAAGTTTACAGAGGCAGTAGACAGGTTCTATTTTCGTTATTGCAAAGGTCTCTTGAATCACAAATGTAAACAGATCAAACCGCTCATAAAATTGAAAAAAAAGTTATATGTAAGGGGCCAGTTGTCTTAAAAAGCACTTCGAATTTGCCTAGGAATCCTTTCCAACTAAATTCCCTGAAAGATCAATCTCAAGAGCTTCACCTTAATACCCTTAGGCTTTTCCAAGACCAAGAATCAAATGCACTTGTCTTTCCAATTGTCAAAACCTATATGTAAACAATGAATCGCTTGCATAACTTACAACCCTTGCCCCAAGGGCTTTAGAGGGTGGCATGTCTTCTTGGAGGCATATTTTATCTCTGCTGCCCCATTGGCACAGAACAGCAAAATTTGGCAAACCCAAGTTGCAAACCAAGCAATAAAGTAATGGTCTTTTGAATCACCACAGATATTCCATGCTTACTTTCCATGTTATTTTTCCTCTAAAACTAGTATCATATTTTCACATGTCTCTTTCATATAAGTGGTATGCGCTATAGGTGTTGATGGAGCTTCATTGTCAATACATAGCAGCACAGTCCTGAAATTAACTTTACAGGAGTCTTTGAGCAATTGCCACTCATCTGGCCAGTGTTGATGTCCAAGAGTTTCTATAATCAAACTAATATCATTACAAAAGAGGTTAGCTTGAATAGCTATGTATTATTGAATTGTATTGAAGTAGATCCCTTTGAGTTGGGAAGTCAAAATTTCATCTTAGTGTTAAGACAAGTTTAAATCCAAATCAGACCATTAAGGTCTTGGTGATTGGGAAAGTGCGGTTCTGATGAACCACTACTGGCTTCATACATAAAACCATTTTTATTTTCATCTGAATCATTTTGAGCTTGATGTAGGTCAGAATCAAATTCAAAACAATACAACAACTAGTGCAGGGTTTTTTGAGTAAAATAGATTTCGTCAAATATTGCAGATTTGAATACTTAACTGTATACTTTGCTTTAGATGTGTTTTTTTAAACATTTGTCAAAAAAAAAACAACAATCAGTTAACTTTGGCTGCCTGCATATCATAGAGATTGCAAATAACATGTAATGTATACCATTTTTCTACCCAGCCAGTAGTCTAGCACAGCAGTCCAGCCTTCAAATGGCTCATAGAACTGACAGACTATTTGAATTACCTATGTCCCATGCCTATCTACCTTAGTTCTGCCCTAGGATGGATGATAGACTATCTATCAACAAGTGAAATGATATATTTTTATACAATTTTGAAAAAGGATTATGCCATCTTTGCTTCTCACTGAGACTATCTGTTTTGGCATTACTCCAATTAGCGATGTACATGGTCAGCCATAAATCTTTGAAAATCTTCAATTTGGGGTTTCCAATTACCTTGAAATGGCTCAAAGAACTGACAGATTAATTGAAGTACCCTAACTCCATGCCTATCTACCTGAGTTCTGCCCTAGCAAGGATGATAAACTGACTATCTATGAACAAGTGAAATGAAACCATATTTTTCTACAATTCTGAAAAAGGGTTATGCCATCTTTTCCTCTCACTAAGACTATCTGTCTTGGCTTTAATCCAATTAGCCATGGCTCTTAAGTTTTCATACCTTCATCCAAGTTGATTTTAATTCAAATATGTATTTCAGGCCCAGCTCTTATCAGATTCACAAACTTGGCAGCAAAAGTAGATTTGATAACACTTCCTCAAAGGTGGGATAAATTTTTCCTCTGGAGGCTTGAGGCTTGCCACATATAGAGCAGAAATGATTCACTCCATTTCTACACTTTATTAGTATGATAAAAGCACAAAATACTGAAATACAATGTACAAAATGATATTCTATTTTTCTATGCTTTCACTTCAATTTAAAAGGTAGAAAAAAAATGCATACATCTTACATACAAAAACCCATGTAGAACTGTAGAGTCTTCTTTTTTCAAACATGATACACATTTGATATTATGCCACTTTTTTTAACAGAGAAAATAGGCTTTGTCAATACTGTATTATATTCTCTCTGCTGTGTACAAAACAAACTTTTTCCCAACTCTCCCTCTTTACTGAGGCTTAGCTTTGTTTCCAGACATAAGAATGGCAGCAAAAACATGCAAAAGCTGATGACATAATGCACTTTCAAACAGAAAGGAAGGAATGCTTCATTAGTGAAAAAACTAACATTCAGCTTAATACTGACACATTGCAATGTCAGATTAACAGATCTAAGCATATTCAAATATGAATGAACCTGCTAAGTTTTGTTTTAAGGTGCTGAAGTTTGATATTACAAATTCATCTTAAATTCAGTTTAGATAAAACCACTACATATAAGTTAAAGGCTCCTAAGACAAGTCAAAGAAAATACTAAAATCAGATTTTAAAAAGTTGTTTTCACAGAGCAACTATGCCTGATAAAAAGAATCTGACTGTATACATGAACTCAACATGGATTCACAGGATTCAACAACACATCAGATTCACTGTTTAGATTTCATGTGAGTAATACCTTGTCAATCAGTAAGTATCATTAACAATTACCACATAATTCCAAATAATATCAACCTGTAATTTTTCAGCAATATATAAATTGGAATAAATCAGCAAACTTTAGTATATAGCCTAGGGCAACATCCAAGTCCTGAGGTAAGGGGCTGGGATACAATTGTAATAGTAATAATAGCAGACAGTAGAGCTCTAAACAAGAGGCCTTTTGCTATCTTGGAAAGTGGTTGATTTAGGTGAATAATACTTGTAGGAATAGGTCCAAAGCCTAAATTATATTCCAATGAAGATCTTTTAAGCTATATAGCTCTACCATCTCTCTCTCTCCAAGGGGAACCAGATTTTTGATGGAATTGGGTAAAGTTTGTGACACAAAAGTGAAACTTTCAGATACAGATTTACAAAAAAAATGAGGCTAAAGCAATGATTTTTGAGTCTTATATCATTATTAATCCTTAGTTGCAAGTTTTAAATAATTTGGAAAACTTGCATCTTGAGCTTAAACAAAAACAGTGGGTAAAATTCTATTACATGGCCCTTTCTAGAAGAAACATGTAGATACAATAAAAGTATTACCATTATGTTCTGTATTTTATGCTCTTTCCAAATATTCTGTTCATTTTTTGACAAGGTTACTTGGGCCCTAATGATATTTTCTTTCTTATTTTTCATCTTGTGATGCATCATATGTCTTCTTTGTTATGGTAAAGTTTCTTGAATTCATAACACATGAAGAGCATTTAGCCCAAGTGACTGCAATTGAATGGTTAGGTAATAATATTATTTTACAATGATTGAAAAATTAGATAACATGTAATAGAAATATGCTGCATTACATAAAGTAAGCACTTCACTGTTTTAGTATTTTCTTTTAGTTTTGTACATATCTTAGGGATACACCTTCCCAGAGTGTAATCTATGCTTTGAATTCATTATTGAGAGTCTTATTCTTTCAACCCAACTGCTGTACTTTCTAAAATTGAAGAATAATTGAATATTTCTGAAGTCTTAATACTAAGATCTTAAGTCTTAATACTTAGATTGAGAAAGAAAATATGAGGGTATTTATTTAGCCTTGGCCCCCTCATAAGGAGACATGTTAAGAAAACAATTCTTACTTTAAAATATGTATAATGATCCTAGTTCTTATATTATCCAAGGGGAGAACCTTTATCATCAAGTCTTTCCTCTAAAAATCCTCAAAAGTTAAAAAGTTTCCAAATATCACCACGTTTTTAATTCACTGCTTAAGTCTTTTGAAATGCCCGCTGTAAACTGCTGCCAAATAAGTAGTTTTATAGATAGCGTTTAGCACGTGTTTAACANTATTTAAAATTGAAAAATAGGATTCTCATCTCGAATGTTACTGCACTTAAGTTTTAATACTTAGATTGAGGAAGAAAATATGAGTGGCCAGAAAACTAAGATTTTAGCATCAAAAATGGATGCATTGAAACAAGCCATAATTGCATCAAGTTGAAGGGTAAACTACATAAGGTGATTTACTAGGCTTCATATGTTGATAAATGCAGCTGTACCCCCTTACCCTCCATTCTATGCAAGTAGGATTGACATTGGTTTAGGTTCCAAATAGAACATAAGTAAGGTAGGGAAAAAAGAAATAGGTCTAGATTATACCATCATATTTTTCAATCAATGTTATCTCCCAATATAACAATCTCTGATATTGTAAAAATGCTCCATTGCCCCTTCTCCATTGCCATTATTTTTTATACTTCTTTCTCACCAATAGTTGTTTTATAATTTCAAATAGGGTATAAGAATTGATTTACAGACTTATCTGCACTTTCATGCCTTCAAATTACCTTATCTATTGCCCAACTTTGGAAATTTCAATACCACTGAAAACAATAAGGTTTTTCACAGTTTGAGAATACACCAGTTTCATTCCCATGATGTACCAGGATTAACTAAAATCCTGAAACCTGACTTGTATTCCTTTCTTACATGGCCTACTTTATTTACAAATTAACACCTTCACTCCAGAAAATACTTAATGAGGCAAGTGAATGCAGTATGTAGCTAAGCCACTTGTAGGGCATGGCATAATTCTCTGGGTATATCTTAAATTCTACTATGCAGGCATGAAAGGATGATTCCTTGCAATATGACCAGCAGTGATGACTTCAAAATTTCTTCAGGACTCTGGGGTGTTCCAGTGTAGATGCCACCCCTTCTGCTCCCAATCCCAGTCCATGTCAAGTTTGGGTAGCTCCAGGGTTTGAAATTGGATGGTTTGATTTCTTAAGGAGTTCCAAACTGGAGTAACACAGTTGGAAAAGAAATGGTTGGCAGTTTGTTTGGTAATTTTCTGGGAGCTGACCCAGGTTCTTTGGTTGGGGTTGATGGGAAGAAGGCTTGAGATAGAGTTGGATTGCAGATGCTAAAAAGCTGTGATGACATCACCCCTTTTCCTTCTGTAAACAAGAATTGGAATTTTCAATGCTTCAAGCCTCTCATGGTGAGGGAGGGTCTTCAACCTGTATTGCATTTTGGCCACATGTTACTAGACACTTTCAAGAAGTTGTTTGTCACCCTTGAATTAAGGGTAGGCAAGTGTCATACAAAACTCCAGCACTGGCAATACCAAAAATTCAGCTTTTTCCAAAAATACTGATCTTGGCATGCCATGTATTTTAGGGCCAATAAATCAAAATTTTATAGCTTGCTTTTCAAGTTTAAATCACAACTTTGAACTATGAATTGATTATTTCTTTACACTCATGTTTTTAAATTCCCTCCCCCCCCCCAAAAAAAAAATTATAGATTTGCTGTTCCTGAAACTACACTGCAAGTCACAAATTTGAATCATGGGCAGGTTGTTTCTCAAAGAGGTTTGATAATTTAGGAGGTTTGCTGGTAAATCAAATTTTTATCAGACTTGCAGTTTAAATTTGAGACTAGCAGTCCAGTTTCTGAAACTAGAAGACATACAACAATTCTCAAATTTGAATCATGAATCTTGTGAAATGTTGATTTGATGAATCTTGTAAATAAGCCTAGGTCTAGACTTTCTTACTTTTTTCTGCTAATTCTTTACATTTTATACATTCTTATTTATATGTATTATATAGCCATTTGTGAGTTTTTTTTCCCTCATTATTCCTTGGGTTAGCAATATTATAGTCAGAGGTTGAGCAGCATCAAGCAGATTGAAACTTGTCTTCTGCAACATAAGGTAAGAGTATGCCTGATTTTTTTTTGCATTGTGCCTGCATATTTTGTGTTTTTGCTATAAACATGAGCAGGGTAGCTTAGTATAAATTGTGTTTTCCTTGAATCACAACATTGTTCTAGGCTACCTAAGGAATAGACCAGCAAAGGAAATTGCAAATGATATAGGCTTCAAAGGCTGAAGACAGATAATAGAACAGTAATTTTATGTTCCCATTCTGTAAGACAAGCCACTTAATGTTGGAAGTTGAAAAAGATTTTTAATGGATCTCCTGAAAAAAATTACTGATTATAATCTGTGTTATAAACTTCAAAACAAGTATGCCAATTCTAATTATCAAATGTGAACCACTCCCAGTAGCCCAAGTAGCTAATAATTGACTAAATAAATACTAGGCTAGTCTATTTAAGAACCTTAATTAGCCATTTCACTCATCAAACAATCAATGAAAATTACAAACAAACTAACAGGCCTAAATTAACATTACAGACAAACCTGCACACAAACTGTTCAGTTCAATAAATAACAAAAATAAATAGCTATTAAAGTATAGACCCAGTCTTACTTTGACTGGGACCAAGTCTTCAGTTCCATCCCAACTTGAACAATTTCTTACATTTTTCTATGCAAGGGTAGAATAAGGTAGACTTTGGTAAAGTTCTAAGTTGAGAGGCTTCTTGCTATCTTGAAAAGTAGTTGATTTAGGGGAACAAAACTAATAGGAGTGAATCTAGGGCTTAAAATGTAACCTAGGAAGATGTAATCAAGATATTATCACTGCCATTTTTTTCATTTCTAGGGCTTAGAAGATTGCATGCATGACAGGTCTACTCATACACCTATTTAAATTATGACACAAACTATTTTACCTTAATATTGGGCTTTCAATCTCCTCTTCATTGGCTCTAGTTTTAATAAATGCTATTCCTACCACCAGTATTTCAATAGAATTTTAAGCTATTTCAAAGTTGTTTTCTAAATTTAAGATATAGATTTACAAAACTCTTGTAAATCTTTAATATTAACCAAAGACATTATAAATCAGGATTGAATAAATGTATGAGAAAAATGATTTTCTGGTACCTTATTTGAGCAGTAGATCTATTTCTCTAGGTTTCACTTCTATAACACAGAGATTTAAAAAGTTATAAAAGTTCAGCACCCTTTTGGGGGGGGGGGGGAGGGGAGGCAGAAGTAGAGGTAGGTACTTCAACAAACCTTTACAGAGGATCATTAAGGCTGCATTCCTGTGATTTTCATTCACTTAATACTTACTAGAGTTGCCTAACAACTTTTGGAAACTTTCAAAATATTCTCAAATAATTATTTATAGCATTCTTAAATGAAGACCACTAAATTTGATCCCCTTCTCCACAAATGGACAAATTAATAGCCCAAATCATGTATACTCATTGTTAATAGTGCAACTCTTTCTCCTTATTAATTCAAAAGCAAACAGTAAACAATCACAGGAGGAAAACAATTCATTGAGTAGCCTATAGACTATACAATTTAGGCTATATTTGGGTAAATTTTCTAGGCTATTTAACTCATTAATGAGATGAGCTAAGAAATAGATATACCTTCAAAATCAGAATTTTATGCTGGAGCCATATATAGCATTTATTTGCATGAATAATGAAAGAGCATAAAAAAGCGTCAGATGATGTTTTCACTTTATCCTAGCTAAATTATATGGCCCATTGCAAAGTTACCATGAAATTTACCCACCTCCACCCCTCTAATGTGCAAATATATACCCTGAATTATGAAAGAACATAAAAAAAGGCATCAAATGACATTTTCATTTTCATCTTAGCTAATTTATATGGCCCACTCCAAATTTACCAGTAAAAGTCTACAAAATCATATTATTGAGTTAGGACTAAAGTGAATACACCATTCAATGCCTTTTTTGTATGCTGATTATGAATATAATAATCATTTATATCAGGAATGAATTTCAGCCCCTCCCCCTATAGGGTAAGACACCCAGTAGTTGGCCACCTGCCTATTCTCGGAAAGAATCTTTTATACTATTTTAATAACCAATTTACAATGAGCTGTTTGTATGTCCAAGTTTAGGCAGAATTGTCACTTGTTAGTAAATTCAAAAATAGGAGTCACTGTACAAGTGAAACTATTTGAATTAGATTTTTGAATTTTTAATTAGTTATTTGAATTTTTTGATACAAAAATTAAGTTTCTAGGTGGTATAATACAGTAACTAGAGTAGTTTAAATGTCAAAAAGTTTTCAAAGTGATTAAAGTGTCCGACTACTGGGTGTCTTACCCTATATGCCAATTCAGGGTTAGGTTAGGTATAGGCTATCTAGGGGGGGGGCTGAAATTCATTTCTGATAGAAATGATTATCTATTCATAATCAGCATAAAAAAGCATCGAATGGTGTATTCACTTTAGTCCTAACTCAATAGTATGATTTGGTAGACCTTTACCAATTTACCACCTAGCCTAACCATTAGGCCTATTCCATAAATTGCAAAATGAAAACTATAAGCAATTGCTGCCTCCAGAAAGTTACAACAAACAAATTGTGGATTTAAAAGGTCAGTTTAAAAAAAAAACGTTTTACTATGGAGTTTTAATAGCAGGAGCCTAATTGTTGAATTTTGGCATATTTTTTTTAGCCAAGGCTAACAAATTCCAAAGTCTGTAAAACCTCTTTTTTGTGACTGAACATAATGCTAGGCTATATATTCTATGATTAACTTTAGCTCTGACATAAAAAATCAAATATATTTTTCTTACTCTGTTTCAACATATTCTTGTTTCCTTATTCCTGTGAAGCTCATGCTAATTAAATTTTAAATAGTTTAGAAATGTTATTACCATCTATTTTTGCAAATATCGAGGTAGCGCTGTTGTTATTGTTTAGTTGACGTTTGAGCGAATCAACCGCTCATATACGTGCGATCCTCTATTATATCTTGGGCCCTAAATGGAGTCACGTTATTTTGAATCACACAAATATATGTTTGGCACAAGCCACGTCAACACTTAACTATCATGGGGCTGTACTAAGACGTTTTACAGATTGTTCTTGTTTAAAGTACTGACACCTTTTTTTCATATCACATTCTGCTATGGTCAAATAACATCTGCTATGGTAAAAAAAAAACAATTAAAATACAAAGATTATAGAACATTATGCAGACTACAATTTTTTATATACTTACTCAATAAGGATATAGCCTTTCTATGGGCCCACTTTTTTAATAGCATTTTAAAAGAAATTATATTTTGCAACTTAACTTAATCCGTGACAATGTTTTAAACGGAAAGTGTTTAGCTTTCGAAAATGCTCTGTATAAATTAAAAAATTGAATTCCCATTCAGTAGTGTATTTTATTTTATTCAGTAACCCTTTCACCCTTATATGGAAGGGGTCGTCAAATTTTAGTTGTGCTTTGTTTTAAGGTTCGAAATTTTTTATAGTATCCTTAGATTTTTATTAGTACTTTTTATTTTATTATCGTGCACTGAGGACGGTCAAGCGGAGGTCTTGACCAAAATATTTACATTTCAGTCCTCATTTTTCAGTGGCTTGTATAGTCCACGTTTTTCTCTTTTAAACTATTTTTTTCTTTTTATAGTTGTTATTTACACTTTTTAACTGCAAGTTTACTATACTTTACCTCCCCCCTCCAAAAAATGTGCAAATATATAGTCTGAATTATATGTGGTAAAATTCTAGACAAGCTATTTTTTTATATCTTGGGAAGGGGCTACGGTACGAAAATGAAACCTTCTGGGTATGTGTTTATAGACTAAAGTATGTCCTTGGAAAATATTTTAAAGTAGCCAACCCATCTCTACTCCTTTTCCCTATAGAGGGCACTGACCTTTGATGACTTTTAAAAAATCTTTGTTTTATTGCGAAACGTTGCAGAATAGCTCTCTTGCTTAAAAAAAGTAAAACAAAAGTGTTTTCAGCCTTACAACTTTGCTCAATCCAAATTTATGAACTTTCAGAGATCTGGAAATGCATTTCCTAAATTTAGGAAAAAACCTTTCATAGCTTAAAAATCTATTCTAATAACAGGAGGTGCATTTTAAAACTAAAACCAGACAAAAAGAAACTCAGAATTAAGGTATAATATTGTTTTGTATAATTTCCAAAGCTTAGAAATCGGAAGGGGCTCAACATAGTAAAATGACAATTCCTTCCTAGATTATGTTTTTGACCCTGGATTCATCACTGAAAGTTTTGTTTTCCTGTCCTAACTCTAAAAAAACGCTGATCAATTTTGTCTTTTTGAAGAGCTGTAGGGTTTGATTCTAAATCTCCTGCATAGGATACTTCGCTCATCTGCAGTGTCTGTGACGGTTAGCATGGACCTCGAAATCAATTATTTGCCGCCAGATCAAGCTGATTACGAACATGAGTTCCAGAATGAACTGGTGAAATCTAAACTTTTTGACAAACAAAAGGGCTAGATCAAAATACAGTGTTTGGAGTTCCTGGAAACTGCAGCTAAAGCAGTGCTTAAACGAATCCATCCTGCTGTGAATTCACTCCTCAAACTGAAATTTTTATCTTCTGTGATTTGCTTATCTCAGTTTCAACCCCAATTAGGAGACTTTCCATCAAGAATTGTTGCTACCACTGATTTCAGTGCCTTGGAGAATCAGTGGAGGAAACTATTGGACATTAATTGGTCATTTGTGTGTTGAAGAACAATCCCCGGAGACTCCTCTTAGTTCTTGATAGCTGTCCTACATTATCTTAATGCTGTTGGGGCATCTCCTTTTCGTGAGTTAGCCAGGTGGGCATTGACCCTGTTGAGTTTTTCAATTAGCAATACTATAGTGGAACGGTTCTTTTCTATGATGATTGTCATTAAGAGCAAGCTCTGAAACTGTATGCTCTTGCCCATGTTGAGCTCAAAACTTGTGTTCAAGCTGTGCTTGTCGGCATCTGGCTCTTGTTGCCCGATGTTTGAGCCTACAAAGCGTATGCGGCTTTTCAATTGTGATGTTTAAAAGATTTGTGAAGTTGGAGAAACTGACAAAACAACTGATCTAGTCGATCTACATTATATCCTAGCCTCCTTCGAGTCCTAAATCCCTTAGTGTCTTAAGGATCTAAGTGCCTTTCTTCTTTTTTTTTTTTTTTTTTTTTACTTGAACGAAAAAAAGATGTGTTGATTTGTCGTAAGTATTCTCTTGGTTAGCCTTGCCCTTCCCTTGTCTTTTTTTTTCCTTATTGATCGGTCTTTAGCTGCCCGTATTTTTTCATCTTGGGATTATGAAGGCTTTTGTATTAACCCCATTGTTACGTTTCTTTTTCAAGCCTTACTTTAATTATATAGTTATCTTTAAATAATGTACTGCAACTGTACCAAAAAAATTCTTGCGATAATAAATCAACAATACTGTGTGTCTTCGGCTTGTCTTTGGTACTATTATAGACCAGCGTGTCCACAGGAATAAGCTATATTAAGTTCTAAAAGTTAATAAAAAGAGTTCACAGATGTATAACCATTATGACGCATAAGCCTGCAGCTAAATACAGATGAATTTGGCGGACCAAGCAAAATGGTTGTTCTTCTGTGAAAGTGGAGCATGATGAACCAAAGGGAAGCAATCAAGGTAAAAGTAAAGTTAGATTAGGGGCAAAACTTTAACTGACTTAAGTACGAAATAACTATTTTAGCACTATTTCATCATATATAGCACTGTAGCATGTGCTTTAATTTGTAGCACTTTCGAAATACAATTTTTTAATTTTGTCAAGGACGAAATGATAACGATTTTGCAAATGATTAAGGAATTAACAAAAAGTTTGGACCGCATTTTTCCGTATTTGTTTTGAAAGATTTGTGCGAATATTCATTTAACCAGGAACACCTTTTTTGCACACAATTCTCGGGGCAAGGGTATTAAGTTATGCCTTTGCGGCATATAAGGCTCTTATAGAAGGCGTTGTCGTAGAAACATCAAAAAAGGCTCATTCGAATGGAAATTTAAAGGGCTAGTGCCCTTTTCCACAGTCGAAAGTTATTGGAGGGCAACTAGAACCCAGCAACCCCCCACCCCTAAACCCATCATTCCCCCAAGCACATCCGATCAAAATTTTGAGATAGCCATTTTGTTCAGCGTAGTTGATTTCCATATAAAAAATATCTTTTTAAGGAGGACACTCCCCCAGAACCTCGGGGCAAGGGTTTTATGTTATGCCCTGGGGGCATATAAGGTTCTTATAGACGGCGTTGTCGTAGAAACTTCAAAAAAGACTCATTCGATTGGAAATTCAAACGGCTGGTGCCAATTTTAATAGTCGAAACTGATTGGAGGGGAACTATCCCCCCCCCACCTGCCCATTATTCCCCAAAAAACATCCAATCAGTAGAGAGGCCTCAGGAGGTCCCACCCCTCACCCCTGCTGCCACCTACAACTTTTTTTACATAGTTTATGGGGTTATGTGTGTTGGTCGATTTATTTGATGTTTTATGGTTTTTGTCAGTGAGAATGAAAAAACAGGAACTTTGTCACACTTATGTCTGTTTTTATGGATGGTTATGTGTGTTGGTCGATTTATTTGATGTTTTTCATGGATGGTTATGTGTGTTGGTCAATTTATTTGATGTTTTTATGGATTTTGTCAGTGAGAATGGAAAAACAGGAACTTTGTCACTCCCTTCTTGTTGTTGTTCGATGCAGATGTTATGAGTTTCCGGGAAACAGTTAATGACACTTCCTTCTTGTTGTTGTTTTGGGCACGCGATAGAGTCATTAGGGAGAACACGTG
>JAQQPU010004774.1:0-50626 GCA_029168905.1 Artemia sp. Kazakhstan ARC1039
TTTTGTAGAGGTGCTTTTCCTTTGTTCGGTATGTTTTGTTGTTTTTCTTTGTGCTGGACAATTATGCAAGGATACATTCAAGTGCATATTTTTTGTAAGGTTAATAGGAAAGCTTTTCCCTTTTTATTTTATTTTACTAAAGAACTTCATTTAACGACTTTGCTTTAGGTTTTCTCTCTCCTTTTTTTATTATGGTTTTCTTTTTTTGTCAGCCATTTTCCATCATAAATAACAGTAACCGTTGTTACTTTCCTTGTGCGCTAGTTATCATCAGCTAAATTAAAGGTTCAGCTTTAATATAGATATAATTAATAGATTTAGAAACATAACAAATTGTCCAGTGCATAGTTGTAGTGGTATCAATATAGAAAGCTGTTCTTTCCGTTTTTGATTCTTAATTTAGCAAAACAATAAATTGTCAGTCTATTTTAAATGAGATTTTTCGCTCTCTTTTTTCCTCTTGCTATTAGTTTTTTTTGGCAAATCTTGACATCTACTTTTCTAATAAACTTATGTACGACCATAAGTTTTCGGGATATGGTGATGTGACAAGTCACAAAATACAAGTTGGAGTTATGTATTTTGATAATTCTTGGAAAGCCTCAAATTTAACCAGTTTTGGTACCTGAGTAACTAACGATCCAATTAAATGAGAAAGCATCATTTATTGTTTTTTTTTTGTTTTATTAAGTTTAAAAAAAAGATTAAGTTTAGAATCATTTTTAGCAGAGTCTCATTTCTGTCAGTTAACGCTTGCCCCAGAGTCGCGCTTAGCAAAGAAGGGGATGGGGATCAGAGTAATTTTTTTATGGGTTTGAGTAAAATGAAAATTTGTGCACTTTTTACATTTTCACATATACAATTTTACTCTTTCTCTATTATTTTCGAGGAAGTGGGTACTTTACATGGATTTAAACGGGAAGGGAATCCCCATCCCCTCTGTGTGTGTGTGCTTATCTAAATATCTAACATTTTCAATTGACCAATATATTATTCATTTTTTTTATAATGCAACCTTTATTTTTATATTTGAGAATAATTTTTTTTCAGATGATGGTTTGGGGATATCCTGGACAAAGCGCTCAAGAGCAATGGAATCCCATGGCTGGAATAGGAATGTCTCCCAACATGATGCAAATGTACCGAGGAGGGTCGATTGGTTATGCAGGTGTTCCTCCCCCTCCTCCCCGAATTCATCAGTCAGGAAGCACATCAAGTGATGTTGGAGGCCCCTCAGAAATATAAATTCGACCGAGAGGGCACCTAAAATGTTTTATAGGTCCAAACAAATAGTAGTACCGTCCTGTAGTGATAGTAATAACAAGTAACCTATATTTAATGATTTTTGTGTAGCAAACGTTTACTTTAAAGCTTTGATTGACTCTGGTGCAAAGATTAGCATCATAAACTCATGCGTATTTAATATGTTGCCTCCGCATATTAGGCGATAAAGGAATCCTAATAATCCCCATTTAACTAGCGTGACAGGGCATAAATAGGATGCAAGAGGTTCAATTCGCCTGGACGTAAAAAGGGTAAATAGAATTTGTACGACAAATTTTATAATATGCGACAACTTTCCTTATGAAGTCATTATTGGCGCAAATTTTTCAAGTTCTAATAGAGTACTATTAGACGTGGCGAACAAAAGGCTTGTCTACCCGGCTAAGATAAGGGAATGAATTTCTACTTTAAGAAATTGTAACAGAGGTTACGAAGACAACGTAACAGTAAATAAAATTTCTAGCGGTACAATGTCGCAATCTTTTGAACCTCATGTCTCACAAGGAGGATATGGCATAATCAGAAATTCGTTCAATTATTCTGAGAAACATTGCAGAAATAAAGTAAATTTAAATAACAAGTGTATTGAATCTGCAAGGATAAAAATAGGAGATATGCGACAGTATAGGTCAAACGAAATTAAGAAAATAGCAGAATTATGGAAAAACATTGTAAAACCCAACGTGACACCGCAAGATGCCGCAATGGCGCAGAATACCGCCAGTATGAATCTAATAAACAATGAAAATAAAGAGAAAAATTACGGATTCTCGATACGGAAAACAAAGATCCCTCCCAAAACAATGCAAAGAATTTAAATATCACAGATGATTGAACCAGGGGATAGTAAATCTGAAATATGGTTTGCGATCCTGTCAAATGAAATTCTTGAAAATCTGTTATGCAAAGAACAGATTATAGCTTACGACAAGGGAGAAAGTTTTATTTGGGTAACTAATAACTGCGAAAATGATACAATTACAATAAAAAAGGGGACGTGTTTAGTTCAAATCCAAGTTATCTCGGAAAATGATTTAGATAGGTGGGAAAATTCCAAAAGAAACCTAGTTAATGTTATTAAAATCTCAAATTACAAATACCCTCTAAATAAATCGCAACTCTTAAACAAATTTAATATGGATCATATTACGGACTTGGATCTTAAGAAAAAATTATGCGAATTATTATGGAATTTTAAAGATGTATTTTCTGCATCTGAAGATGACATCGGAGTGATACCATTTTATGAACATTCAATTTTAACTACTGGTAGTCCTGTCGCGAAACAGCCATATTCTGTGCCGTATAAGCACAAAGAGCGGTTTAAAAATAAAATTCATGAAGTAGAAAAAAATAAAATTATATGTCCAAGTATAAGTCCGTATAGTGCACCAGTGATCTTGGTACCAAAAAAGAATGGTGATCTTAGACTTGTAGTAGATTATAGAGTACTTAACAAACAAGTAGTTAGTGATAAATTTCCTTTACCAAGAATAGATGAAATTCTTGACTCAATTTCAAGCAAAAACAAAATGTTTACGTCTTTAGACCTTACCCAAGGCTACCAACAAGTGAAAATAGCCGAAAAAGATGTCCATAATTCTGCATTTTTTACGACTGAATGTAGTTCATACGAATATTTAAGAGTACCTTTTGGACTTATAACAAGTTCAAGCACGTTATGTAGACCCTTATTACATCTATTAAGAGGATTAAAGAATATCATTCATTTTTTATGATGTCATATGCGTGGGAGAAAACGCGGAACAACACTTAGCAACATTAGCTACTGTGTTCGAGTAATTCAGAGAGGGCAATTTGAAATGCCGGCCTGAAAAATTAAACTTATTTCAACATGAAATTAAATTTTTAGGAGTAGTGGTGACGCAAGGAGAGACATCCCCAGACCCTGACAAAATAAAATGTATTGAAAACCTCAAACGCCCTAGAACTCTGAAAGAATTAAGAGGAATTTTAGGCCTCTCTGGTTACTTTTGAAAATTCCTGCGCAATTACGCCCAAATTGCGAAACCCCTCAAGGAATTAACTAAAGGGAACTCCCAAAATGTTACCTGGTCCCAGAAGCTCAAACTTCCCTAGACCGTCTCAAAAAGGCACTCACTTTTGAACCAATATTATCGCTGCCTGATTTCGAAAACTGACAATTTGTGGTCACAACCAATGCCAGTTCAAAAGGTATTGGCGCTATTCTTTCGCAAATAATCCCGGTAGAAAACCCTAATCCTCTAGAGGGAACGCCGAAACAAAAAAAAATAGAAAAAGTTATATGCTGTTCGAGTATAACCTTATCAAAGGGCGAAAGTAGTTATTCTGCCACAAACTTAGAATTATTATCTATAATCCACCATTTGGACAAATTTAGACAATATTTAATTGTCAGAAAATTTATACTACGATCAGACCATAAAAGCTTGCAGTACCTGCGCACACTTAAAAACCCCACGGGAATTCTAGCTAGATAGATTATGCAAATCTAAGACCTGATTACGATTTTTGAATATTTAAAAGGTAAACAAAATGCAGCTTGTGACTTTTTGAGTAGATTCCCAGAAAATATGCCGTCGAACACCGAGAAAATGAAGTTAACGCTGTCAATACTAAGAGCAAACATAAATGTAAGAAAAACAAAGACAAAGACACAGTAAAAGAAAATAAGGATAACTGTTGTCCCTTGTCTTTAGAAAATATAAAAAGAAAGCAAAAAAGACCAAATGTGTTTAGCACTTATTAAGTATTTTGTGAATGATGATGCGTTACCAAATAAATTCAAAACTCTTATAAAAGAAATAGATAATTTTTATTATGAACTTGATGAGGAAATACTATGCAGAATCGTAACTGCCGAGGCAAACAGAAACCAAACCTCAATATTACCTGTACTATCCCAAAACTTAATAACACCTGCATTCGAATATTTTCATTCAGACGTAGGTGGATATTTAGGAGTAACGAAAACTTTCCATAAATTAAACAATATTTGTACGTGCCGTCGGGAATAACAAAACTTAAAGAATTTTTAAGTACATCCGAAGCATGTAACTTAAGAAAAAAACCCCAAGCTTATCCTAACCCTCCATTGGGAAGAGTCCCGGTAGCGAGATTCCCCTTTGATATTGTATCATTTGATTTATATGGAACCAGCGGAGGCTTACCTGTCTCCAGCAGAGGCCACACTTGTATTCCTTCAGTCATAGACCACTTTTCTGGTTTTACTTTTGCAAAAGCATTAAAGAATCCAGGCGCTTACGCCACAAGTAAGGCGTTAGCGAAATTATTTTTACAATTTGGCATTCCAAATAAAGTTTTAAGTGACAAAGGAAGAAATTTTGTTTCAAAAGTAACAATAGACTTAATGAGTTTTCTTAACAAGGAGAAATTGGTGACTTCTCCATATCACCCACAAGCTAATGGTAAAATAGAAAATATGCATAAAATAGTTTCGAATGTATTAAGCATTAATAAAAAAAGACAACAGGAACGATTGGGATCAATTCTTACCTTATTTAAATAACGTAATCAATACTGTTTATTCAGAAACAACCAAAGACAATCCATTTTATTTACTTTTTGGTCGTGATTTTAGAATTCTGCATGATGAGATTATTGAATCTTAGCAATATTACAATAACTCGAAGGATTATAAAGAAGAATTCATAAATAGGATGAGGAAAACTTATAAGTTAGTTAGGCAAGAGTTGTAAAAATGTAAAATAAACCAATAGCTAGGAAACCAACCCAAAGTCAAGGGGAACATAGATTTTAAGATAGGATATTGCGTCTACCTAAAGAACGAGGCAAAAATGGAAGGCAAAAAACTTTCCAACAAATATTGTGGACCGAACAGAATAGTCAAAAAGTACGATAACGATTATACTTTTAAAGTAGTGAACCCCAATAGTGGAAGAAATTACATGGCGCATGTGAGCCGAATAAAGAGAGCAAAATTTCCAGAAAGATGGGTATGGGGTCCCTCGTCTACCGATTTGTCAGATGCAGAATATGAGCCCCCTAAATCAAGATTGGTAGAGCTAAAACCCTTTAATTTCAAGCAAGACTATTTCGAGAATGAGAGCGATGAAAAAATTTTGAAGAATTTTTAGCTAAGAAACATTTAGTTATTCCTAAGAGAAAATCCCTAATACCAGTAAGAATAAAAACGCCAAAAGATCCAAAAAGTTCATCATCGGAGAGCGCAGGAGAATTAGATTATACAATATTACCGAAAAACGAATTTTCCCCTGATAGAATTTCCACCCCTTGTCCCTCCAAAAGATTTTCAGACAGTATGGTTTCCCTGACACACCAATAGAGAGGTCCTTGTCATTGCAGGAGGAATTGAACAGAGCTGTAGAAACTTCGGGTATTACTGTAGAGAAAACTCCTCCCAGAGATTCAATTCAAACAAATCTGCGAGAAGCTATAGATTTAATAAATTTCCCAATTAAAACGAGTCGAAGTTCTTTGCCAAAGAATAAAACTCCCAAGGATGACCAGCAAGGGCAATATCATGATATAACTGTGTCCAAGGTCAAGCCTAAACAGTGGACTTCATGGAGGGAAACACTAGAGCAAAGAATACCCCATCCCCCTGAAGACATGGCATTTAAGCAGTGGAGGAACCCTGCAAAAACTTTTGATTCTTCTCAAAGCTCTCAAGAATCCTTCAAATCTCCCGAGTTGAAAACTCTAAGCGAGAACTTAGAGAATAAACCTTCTACTTCCAGAGGAGTAGAAATTTCCCAAGGAAGGGCAGGTGATACCTCAAAAAGTGCCACCTCTAAAAGTTCTAATGTGGATTCGTCGGAAACCAGTTCCGAAGAGTCCGGTGGCGAATCAGACCATAGGGTAATTAAAGAAATAAGAAAATCAAAACCGACTTCAGCAGCTGCACACGCGAAAGAGCCAAAATTAAAAGGGCAAGAAATTTTGAAAAAACAATACAAAAGTTTGATTTTATTTCGCTAGAAAAACTTAAAATGAAAAAATCGCAAGAAGTCGAGGAGAAAGTAACGACACAATTGGGTAGAACGGTCAAAAACCCGATAGATGGAATTACACTTGATCAGTATAGGATTGAAAGATTTTAATGGATAGGCGTCATAAAGAAATAATAATTTAAAAACTTTCAACTCACAAGTAAAAATCATAAAACTATAAAAATACTGTAGAAAAATTTTGTTCAACATATATCAGGGCTTCGCATGAATCAAAACCGTCTGATACCGTCTTTTCAACATATATCAGTTCCCGAAAACAAATTCTAATTAAAAAGTCACATTGCATATAATTAATTCGAATAATTTCCTTTAATACCAAAAAGTCTACCCGTACCATTCCAGTATGGTGTATCCAGTCCAACTGAAAGAAGTCCTGATAGAAAGTACTAAACGAGAAATATTCATACACCATAGAAATAATCTTTGGTTATTTTCTGTTCCAAGAGAAAGTGTTGGAACTTTGTCTTGTTATAATAATACAGAAAGAATAGATCCAAGTTACAGCAAAGAATTACTATTACAAGATGTGGGTACGATAACCATAAGACAAGGATGTCGAATTGTAACTAAAGAGTCAACTGTTCGAACGCCGTTAATTACCACGAGCACAAATGCAATAAGTCCTCAAATAATCAATTTCAAGGCAATTAACCTGTCGTACACTGTTCCCAATATAGATAATGAGGAAATGAAAACATCGATATGGTCAAAAATAGAGAAGAGTAAAGAGACATTAAGGCTTACAAAATGAAGAGAAGCATTAGACTCCCAGATCCCCTATTTACTAATGAGGACCAAAGATTAACATATGTAGATAAAAGATATGGATTATTCTCAACCTATTTGTGGTGGAACATACTACTGACCATATGTTTTGTATTCGCGACTTCCCTGACCATAAGAACCTTATTGACTTTTAACTATGGAAAATCCTGAGACTAAGAAGGCAAAACCCAAGAGAAGAACACGGGGAAACGACTGAAATGCAGAAGTTAAACCCGAAACCTCAGAAGAACGACTAAGCCAAGAAACAGGGAAGATATTAGATAAAGAGTGGGTATAGAGGCCTTCACTCGTCCTTGCTATGTTTTAGTCCCTGATTGTAGTGTCGTTTACGTAAAACCGTGTGGGTATGACGCTGCAACATGCATTTCTTAAACAGCACAGAGGTGCGTGAACAATGAAGGCGTGAAAAATGTTGTAAATTGAGACCTCAAACTAAATGATGTAGCGTAAATTATGTTAAATAGTCATTTTAAATCTAACGTAGAATTTAATAAGTGCCGTAGGAAATTAAAGACAAATGTGTGCATTAAAGTATACTAACGCAAATAATAAGAGACCTATTTACAGTAACAATGTCATTTTTTTGTTTATTATGTATTAAGACTACTTAATTTTAAAGAACGTGTGATTCTGCCTCGTTATTTCTATTACAGGAAGTATATTGACGTATTGAAAATCGATCATTGCTATGAGTTGTCCAGTGCAGATACAACCTAGTAGCATCTTTCATCATCATACCTCCACCAACGAAAAGTACTCACCATACATTCCAGGCAATTCTCATCCAAGCTTCATTTACGAAGATTACAGTTACCTTTTGATCGTTGTTACCTCGACAATGAACCATATTACAAATCAGGTAACACTATATTTGAATCTCAGTATCCAGTGCATTATCGAACTATATAATCACATAAATCCTGAGAGCCCCATCGAACAGTACAAGATATAAGTACATAAATATCACCCTTGATAATCATTATGGACCCATGTACCAGATTACAGTATAGTTATGATATTTGATGATCCCAAAAGATTATTAATGTGTCGCAGATTCACGTGACAAATCCCTTTAGACCATCTCTCAGAATCCACCCTATCCCCTCTATCAAATGCGAAAAGTTAATATCTCTGTTTTCCCATAAATGTTAAGAGATAATTTCCAAAATGGACCTGGAAACCAGCCGCTGAATTACAGAAGCCAAAATTAACCCTAGTGACTAACCCCTTAGTGACAATATACCCCTACCACAAGTTGAAGACAATATGTTGAAGGAGTCACTAAAGTTTGATGTCGATCCATGCCAAATCCAAACTTCAATTCCCCTGTGATTAACCAAGGAATCACCGAAAAAGTTAATAGACGCAAGCCAGGCACGAACAATTTTATAAGAGAAATGTGATCCCTAAGTGCACGAATGAACAATTTTATACGAGAAATACATTCTCGATGTGCTTTAAAATATCCCAAAAATGATATGCTGAGAAGAAAATGAACGCAGTCTCGGTGTTCAACCCCTTAATGATAAGGCACCCTATGAACTATAAAAAATCAGGTGAGAATGAACTCTGATAGAATATTCTCACACCTTTAGTTGGAAGTATCATTTCCCATTTGACAATTAGAGAAAGCTTGTCGTGTGAACAAAATCATGCTCGAACTGTTCCATGAAGAAACTATATTGTAAGTGCTTTAAAAATTTTGCCAAGACAAAAAGAGTGAAGGACCATAATTTACAACAGAAGGATTGAATGCGCTAAGAGACACGAAGGTGATGAAGTAGGTATGAATTTACATATGTTACATCTTAATAACTTCGATAACTCAAAAATTCCAATATCCTGTCATTAATGTTACATAGCAAACATCCCCGGTGAAAGTGTTCTAATGTTGCCAGTGAACCTGGTAAACTCAATATTGTGTGTTTTAAATCGTTCTCATATGTAGTGTTAGATGTTCAGATAGAGTTATGTGTAGCGTAGTCGTACTATTCATTTAATGTAGCATATATAGGAAGCAGTGTGCTCAATAGTCAGCAAAAATAAAAAAAAACTGGCAAAAGGTGAATCTTCAAAAAATCTCATAGTAAAACTAGAATAGCCTCAAACTTGTTGGAAATGTAAAAATCATCAGTGTTAGATGTAGAAAAAAATCTTTAGTATAGTAGATAGGCTAGAACCATAGATAATCTTCGTCCGGTAGATGAACTTTAGAAAGGGATATATAATAAAATAAGAAAAGTAATAGAGAAAATTTTTTAGCACTCCTGATTAAGCCAAAATAAAAATATAAAATAATATAATGTCAATCAAAATTAGGTAGAATAAATAGTTAATAAATAGCAAATATTTCAAAAGCCCAAGGGCAAGCAAGTCCTAATGACGGGACGTCATTAAATAATGGGAAGGGGAATAAGCACCGTGAGTAAAATGTGATATATTTAAAATACAAAAAATAAAGTTCCTTCTTTCTAAAGATAATTCCGAATTCCTCTAATTAAGTTTAAGTTTAGTTTCAAAAAAGAAAAGTTCTTAATCAGCAAAAAGAGAAATTGCATTTTAGCTTCAGTCAAACAATGACGCTATTCGGTTTGAATTTCGCTAAGATAATTGGTAATAAAAAAGATGCTAGGTACAATGTTCATCAGGAAGTTTAAATTATAAGAGCAGTGTGAACGTTTTTCATCGAAATATTTAAAACAAATTATTGGATAGATAGTTCGCATAATGTAGTGAGTCTGCGAACATAATTACAAAATAGAGCCCCGTCCACAAGACTTGGGCCAATCGTGAGTCAGCTTTTAGAGCGCAGGATAAACACTATGTTTTATAGTGTTGTAAAAGTGCTTTTTTGAGGGATTTGTAGATGAGAATTATTTTGGCATTGAGGCGTTGCAATCAAGATTATAATTATAGAGCAGTCACGGTAAGGATTTGGCCATTATCGTTATCTCAGCCACTATAGTCGTCAGTGGAAGTGAACCACTTTTGTACACCTAAAATGTAAGTCTCAATAAAACTATTGCTTTTCTACTAGTGTTTATTTCATTTTATGTGTCTGTATCTAGTCGCACGGCAGGTAATTAGTTCGTATGCCCCCAAGGTAGTGCTCTCAGGAATCTAATTTCGACATAACATTAGAGGTAATTGACAAGAAGATAACTCGAGGAAGCGAGGTCACGCTCCCAGATTGATAGTTGAAGGATTTCTAACTTACCACAATCATGCATTTTATTTTCTCGCTTTTGGCGAGTGGCGCGATCAGTATACCGCTTTAAATCATAATATTACATATGGCACTGTCTTTAGCGCTATAAGTGGCGCTATCGGAGAGCTTATAGGGTGTAAGTTCACAGCTTTAGAGTTTAGTATTACATTGTCATGGTCAATCATTATTACCACAATTAACACCTGTCATAATTTTTTATCGCTACATCTTCGCAAAATTTTTAAAGCACTTAGGGTATAGTTTCTTCATCGAACAGTTCGAGCATGATTATGTTCACCCGACAAGCTTTCTCTAATTGTCAAATGGGAAATGATACTTTAAACTACAGGTTTGGGAATATGCTATCAGAGTTCATTCTCACCTGCTTTTTGATAATTCATAGGGTGCCTTATCATTAAGAGGTCGAACACCGGGACTACGTTCAATTTCTTCTCAGCATATCATTTTTGGGATATTTTAAAGCACATAGAGAAAGTATCTCTCGTATAAAATCGTTCATTTGTGCACTTAGGGATCACGGTTCTCTTATAAAATTGTTCGTGCCTGGCTTGCGTCTACTAACTTTTTCTGTGATTCCTTGATTAATCACAGGGGAATTGAAGTTTAGATTTTGCATGGGTCGACATCAAACTTTAATGACTCCTTCAACATATTGTCGTTAACTTGTGGGAGGGGTATATTGTCACTGAGGGGTTAGTCACTGGGGTTAATTTTGGCTTCTGTAATTCAGTGGCTGGTTTCCAGGTCCATTTTTCAGTAATTATCTCTTAATATTTATGGGATTATAGAGATATTAACTTTCCGCATTTGATAGAGGGGATAGGGTGGATTCCGAGAGATGGTCGAAAGGGATTCGTCGCGTGAATCCGCAACACATAAATAATTTTTTGGGATCATCAAATATCATAACTATACAGTCATACGGTACATGGGTCCATAATGATTATCAGGGGTAATATTTATGTACTTATATCTTGTACTGGTCGATGGGGCTTTCAGAACTTATATGATTATATAGTTCGATAATGCACTGAATACTGAGATTCAAATATAGTGTTACCTGATACGTAATATGGTTCATGGTTGAGGAAACAACGATCAAGAGGTGATGAGAATTGCCTGGAATGTATGGTGAGTACTCTTCGTTGGTTGAGGTATGATGAAAATAGATTTTACTAGGTTGTATCTGCACTGGACTATGCATTGTAATTATCGATTTCCAATATTTCGCTCCACTTCCTGTAATAAAAATAACGAGACAGAATATAACGTTCTTTAAAATCAAGTAGTCTTAATACATAATAAAAAAAATGAAATTGTTACTGTAAATAAGGTCTGTTATTATTTTCCTTAGTATACGTTATTACACACACTTTATCTTAATCTTCTTCAACCCTTATTTAATTCTACATTAGGTTTAAAATAACCATTTAACATAATTTACGCTACATCGTTTAGATTGAGGTCTCAGTTTACAACATATTTCATGCCTTCATTGTTCACGCACGTCCGTTCTGTTTAAGAAGTGCATGTTGCAGCGTCAGAGCCACACGGTTTTACGTAAACGACACTACAATGAGGGAACAAGATATAGCAAGGACGAGTGAAGACCTCTATACCCACTCGTTATCTAATGTATTCCCTTGTTTCTTGGCTTAGACGTTCTCAGGAGGTTCCAGGTTTAACTTCTGCATTTCAGTCGTTTCCCCGTGTTCTTTTCTTGGGTTTTGCCTTCTTATTCTCAGTATTTTTCCATATTTAAAAGTCAATAAGATTCTTATGGTCAGGGAAGTCGTGAATACAAAACATATGGTCAGTAGTATGTTCCACCAGAAATTAGTTGAGAATAATCCGTTTCTATTATCTACATATGTTAATATCTGGTCCTCATTAGTAAATAAGGGGATCTGGGAGTGTAATACATCTCTTATATTTATAAGCCTTAATGTCCCTTTACTCTTTTCTATTTTGGACCATATCAATATTTTCATTTCCTCATCTTCTATATTGGGAATAGAGTACGACAGGTTAATTGCCTTGAAATTGATTATTTTAGGACTTATTACATTTGCGCTCGTGGTAATTAACGGCGGTCGAACAGTTGACTCTTTATTTACAAGTCGACATCCTTGTCTTATGGATATCGTACCAACATTTTGTAATAGTAATTCTGTCCTGTAAGTTGGATCTATTCTTTCTGTATTATTATAACAAGACAAAGTTCAAACAGTTTTTCTTGGAACATAAAATAACCAAAGATCATTTCTAAGGTGTATGAATATTTCTCGTTTAGTACTTCCTATCAGGACTTCGCATGAATCTATTATTTCTTCCTGTTGGGTGTCTTTTAAAAATATATCTAACATACAAGATCCAGATTTTACATTATAAGTAGGTAAAGTAATCTGGCATACTAGATTTTTGAATAATACGCACTCTTTTAAGTCTTGTGGATTGGCTAGGGCATATTTTCGTCTATCTTGATCAACAAGCAAATACTCTGCTTCAGGTGTGATTGTTATAAATGAATTTGTCTTCTTTGTGTTAGCAGGAAAGGTCGAAATTTTGTACAAGTCGTATATGGATTGTGGGTTTATCAATGGAATCGTTGCTACTGCAAATAACTGTTCATTTATTTCCGTGATGTGGACTTTTAATTTAGTATAGTAAAGAAATAAATTTGATACTTCTGGCTCTACGGGTAAATGTAAGCCAAATGTTAGGTGCGTTTTTATTTCGTCTAACATAGTTTTTAGATTAAAAGGATCTTCAAGGTCTTAAGACAAAGCTCCTCCTTTGAGGGCAAATAGTGCGAACTCAAACTTAATAATATCTGTCACCAGATTTAGTAGTGACATGTTAATTATATCGAGAGATACCATGGTAAGGCTCGCGTCTGTCACCACGCGGTCCACTTTGTTCCTTGCATAATTCATTACGTTTAAGATTTTTGAGATTTTCTTAGATATCATTTCAATATTATCTCTCTGGTAATTTGCTACACTGACTTGTATCTTCTGAACGTGCAATGTTACGTTCATGGCATTATTAAACTTTTTTACACTTTTCCTCAGGCTGTTTAGGTCTTCCTCCGTTGTCAAACCAAAAAGACGGGAGGTGAGTTCTCCGATGATGGGTTTTAGGGCTGTTGACCTACGGTATTTACTTCTTCGAAAGAATACTTCAAAAATCTTCGTGGCACTTCGTTTTAATTTTGTTATTTCCGTATTAAATAATTCAAACAAGGCTTGTAGTGTTTGTCTATATAATATTAAAAAGGCTTGATGAGTTGAAAATTTCTTGATGTTTTTCTCATTTAGACTGGGTAACGGTTGTTCGGTCATCATTGCGTAATTTGCATCATAAAGTTTTCCTTTCCTTGTAGTCAGTAATTTAGGGTTTTGTATGGATTTCGTTCCAGTAACGTCTCTCGATAAGTATTCAACATTATCTGCTTATCTTTTCCTTCTGTCTTTCTTGGTGCTCGTCCCAAGTGCCATGTCAATTTCTGTCATTTTCTCATCAAAGTCATCTATTACGAATTTTGATTTTAGTTTTGGCAAAACTGAAGTTGAAAACTCTTTATTATCTTTACTGTGCATTATTTTACTGGCCTGTAATCTTTTGTTCCATCTTAGGAATTGAAATATCAATTCTTTAAGTTCATTTGTTTTTTTTTTCTAGTCTTCTTACTTGTTGAAACAAGGTCTCGAAGGGTTTGGGGTCCCATTTCATAAAAATCTTCCACGCGTCATGGTTAGCTAGCAATGAATTTTCATGTTTGAATATTACTCCATGTTTTACAATATCTTGGGCTACTGCGTGAACAACGAGGATTATGATTATATTCTTAAGCCTCATCTTATTGTTTGTTTCTAGAATTAATTTATCATTAATAATACCCATGTTTACAAATTTTGTTTATTTACTACTTTGTTATTATTATATCTTTTTTTCAATGGCCCTTTAACTTTTAACTTGGGTTATTTTTTGTAACCATTTCGTGGTATTGGTCCAATAAAACTGATTTGTAGGCGTAAAACCGGAAGAATATCTTAGGATTAGAAAGGTTATGGAAGTAAAGTTAGGACTTCCGAGCTTTATTCTGGTCGTGATATGCCTTTGTGACTGGTTGAGATATACCTTTAAAGCTTAGTTAATAATCGCTATACAATCTAATTTTGTATTATATTTTTCGAATAAGCAACACAAATAAGTAAGCAAGCAGCACATAGTTACAACGTTACCCTATATACTTTGTTTGTAGGCCTAAAATTATTATAATCTGTAAGAAAAAATCACTAAGACAAAATGGTTTATATATATGAGATTAACTTATTCCACAGTTACCTACTAATAGGTAGTTTTGAGTTTAGAATTTTCACTTAATTTTCTTTTTATTATGTTTATAGGCGTCTCTTTTTCTTTGGTATGTTTTCATGCGTTTCAGAAATAATTTACTAGCAAGAGATTTGTATTCTTCAGACTCAGGGTCAAATAAAAATTGTTTGTAATATTGAATTTCCGATAAAGGATGATGTAAGCCTTTAGATTTGACGCATTGAGGATTTTTTTCAAGGCTATAGCAAATTTTGGGGGCTCTGCATTTATCAAGAAGTAAAAGGTCTGTTTGAGTGGGTCCCTTGGAATAGAAATACTTGATATTGAGGTTCTTTTGTAGGCGTCTTATTAATAATTGTAAAGAGCCAAGTTGTTTCGCGCTTCTTTTTCTATATTTTGTTTTAACTTCCCCTCTAGTCGGACGATACTTGGGGGTATTTGCGAGTGCTAAACCACACTTATAAGTGTGGGGTGCATACCCTTTAAGATTGTTGGTTAAATCCCATTTTTTCGCATATATCTGATTTCCTTGTTCGTCCACGACTAACATAGCTGCCAAATATATGTTTTCTTTCGCGTTTATTATGGTAATGAACTCAGTATCAATTATCGCCGTTCGGATAGGTTTTGATTCCATTGTCATGATTTGAAAATGTTCACAATTAGAACCACGAATTTTGTGAAAATGTTCGCAATTAATAATTATTAACATGATCAGCTCACAATTAGACTCTTCTTTACTGGTAATAATTTTTTTTTGACATTAGCCTTTATGGGAACGAGGGTTGATTTTTTCATGGAAAATCTGAGGACGAGCACGCCCAAAACAAACCAAACGCTGCCTGAGGGCGAGCTCCCCCCAGACCACCCACAAAACGTTGTCTAACACAACTTGTCGTCGTCATTCGACCACGAGCTTCCTACTTCGTACCTTTCTCGTTAGCCACTTATATCTTGAATTAAACTGTATCGCTTTACGGTTGATCGTACTGCTTTGGGGGTACAATTTGGGAGCGCAATATGAGACATTGTTATTTTTATGAAAACTCTTACTCCGACCTTTGGGTTGTTCCTTATTGTTGACAGTGCCTCTACAATTTTCGATTTAATTTCTTCCTGGAGTCGGGAGATTTGGAGATTTGATGTATGTTGAACAAAAATTTTTTTTCTACAGTATTTTTATAGTTGTATGATTTTTACTTGTGAGCTAAAAGTTTTTAAATTATTATTCCTTTATGACGCCTATCCATTAAAATCTTTTAATCCTATACTGATTAAGTGTAATTCCATCTGTCGGGTTTTTAACCGTTCTACCGGATTATGTGGTTACTTTCTCCTTGACTTCTTGCGGTTTTTCTTATTTGGTTTTTCTAGCGAAATAAGATCAAATTTTTTGTATTGTTCTTTCGAAAATTCTTGCCCTTTTGATTTTGTCTCTTTCGCGTGCGCAGCTGCTGAAGTCGGTTTTGATTTTCCTATTCCTTTAATTACCCTACGGTCTGATTTGCTGCCGGACTCTTCGGAAGTGGTTTCCGACGAATCCATATTATAACTTTTAGAGGTGGCACTTTTTGAGGTATCACCTGCCCTTCCTTCGTAAATTTCTACTCCTCTAGAAGTAGAAGGTTTATTCTCCAAGTTCTCACTTAGAGTTTTCAACTCGGGAGATTTTAAAGATTCTTGAGAGCTTTGAGAAGAATCAAAAGTATTTGCGGGGTTCCTCCACTGCTTAAATGCCATGTCTTCAGTGGGATGGGGCATTCTTTGCTCTAGTGTTTCCCTCCATGAAGTCCACTGTTTAGGCTTGACCTTGGACACAGTTATGCCATGATATTGTCCTTGCTGGTCATCCTTGGGAGTTTTATTCTTAGGCAAAGTACTTTGACTCGTACAATTAACCTCTCTCAAAGTACTTGAGAGAGGAATTTGGGACAATATTTGGGGGCGCCCACCCACCCAGAGTCTCGGGCAAGTGACCCAAAAATTTAAAAAATGTATGAACAATCATGTCCCTACACCTTAGCTAACGCTAAGAAACACTTTCTGACATTACAGACATGTTTCTGTTATATCAGAAACATTCTGTTTTGTCAGAAAATTTCTGACATTTTAGAAGAACCTAGCGTGCCGAACATGTTACCCCCTCAACAGGGTCTTCTTTCCCCGCAGACGTTACTTGGACTATTTGTCTTGGCTTTTCTCTGTCTACAATTGCCCAGCCCAGTCTTGATGCAACCTATTGCCCAAAATACTTGATAAATTCAATTCAAAATCAACGGAACTCGGTCGAGGCCTTCGGCCTCGACCGAGTTTATTAAATTTATTAAATCCATAGCTTTTCGCAGATTTGTTTTAATTGAATCTTTGGGAGGAGTTTTCTTTACAGTATTACCCGAAGTTTCTACAGCTCTGTTCAATTCTTCCTGCAATGACAGGGGCCTCTCTATTTGTGTTGCAGGTGAAACCATATCGTCTGGAAATCTTTTGGGGGGACAAGGGGTCGAAATTCTATCAGGAAAAAATTGGTTTTTTGGGGATATCGTATAATCTAGTTTTCCTGCGCTCTCCGATGATGAACTTTTTGGATCTTTTGGCGTTTTTATTCTTACTGGTATTAGTGACTTTTTCTTGGGAATAACTAAATTTTTCATTGCAAAAAATTCTTCAAAGTTTTCCTCATCGCTCTCATTCTCGAAATAGTCTTGCTTTAAATTAAAGGGTTTTAGCTCTGCCAATCTTGATTTAGGGGGCTCATTTTCCGCATCTGATGAATCGGTAGACGAGGGACGCGATACCCATCTTTCTGGAGATTTTGCTCTCTTTATTCGGCTCATATGTGCCTTGTAAGTTCTTCCACTATCGGGGTTTACTACTTTAAAAGTATAATCGTTGTCGAAATTTTTGACTATTCTGTACGGTCCACAATATTTGTTGGAAAGTTTTTTGTCTTCTGTTTTTGCCTTCTTCTTTAGGTAGACGCAATCTACTATCTTAAAATCAATGTTCCCCTTGACTTTGGGTTGGTTTCTTAGTTCTTGGTTTATTTTACATTTTTCCAACTCTTGCCTAAATAACTTATAAGTTTTCCCCATACTATTTATGAATTCTTGTTTGTAATCCTCCGAGTTATTATAATATTTCCGAGATTCAATAATCTCATCATACGAGATTCTAAAATCACGACCAAAAAGTAAATAAAATTGATTGTCTTTGGTTGTTTCTGAATAAGCAGTATTGGTTACGTTAGTTAAATAAGGTAAGAATTGATCCCAATCGTTCCTGTTGTCAATTGTATAAATGCTTAATACATTCGAAAATATTTTATGCCTATTTTCTATTTTACCATTAGCTTGTGGGTGATATGGAGAAGTCACCAATTTCTCTATGTTAAGAAAACTCATTAAGTCTTTTGTTACTTTTGAAATAAAATTGCTTCCGTTGTCACTTTGAACTTTATTTGGAATGCCAAATTGTAAAAATAATTTCGCTAACGCCTTACTTGTAGCGTAAGTGCCTTGATCCTTTAATGCTTTTGCAAAAGTAAAACCAGAAAAGTGATCTATGACTGAAAGAACACAAGTATGGCCTCTTTTGGAGACAGGTAAGCCTCTACTTGTTCCATATAAATCAAATGAGACAATATCAAATGGGTACCTTGCTACCGGTACCCTTCCCATTGGAGGATTAGGATAAGTTTGGGGTTTTTACTTAAGTTACACGCTTCGCATGTACTTGCAAATTCCTTAAGTTTTGTTACTGCCGACGGCATGTAAAAGTATTCTTTAATTTATGGAGAGTTTTTGTTACTCCTAAGTGTCCACCTATATCTGAATGAAAATATTTGAATGCAGGTGTTATTAAGTTTTGGGGTAGTACAGGTAATACTGAGGTTTGGTTTCTATTTGCCTCGGCAGTCATGATTTTGCATAGTATAGCATTATACAGCACTTAACAAACAAGTAGTTAGTGATAAATTTCATTTACCAAGAATCGATGAAATTCTTGACTCAATTTCAAGCAAAAACAAAATTTTTACGTCTTTAGATCTTACCCAAATCTACCACCAAGTGAAAATACCCGAAAAAGATGTCCATAGAACTGCATTTTCTGCGGCTGAATGTGGTTCATACGAATATTTAAGAGTACCGTTTGGACTTAAAACAAGTTGAAGCGCGTTATGCAGACCCTTATTACATCTATTAAGAGGAATACAGAATATCATTCATTTTGTTGATTATGTCATATGCGTGGGAGAAAACGCGGAACAACACTTAGCAGCATTAGCTAATGTGTTCGAGAAATTCAGAGAGGGCAATTTAAAATGCCGGCCTGAAAAAGTAAATTTATTTCAACCTAAAATTAAATTTTTAGGAGTAGTAGTGACACAAGGAGAGATATCTCTAGACCCTAACAAAATAAAATGTGTTGAAAACCTCAAACCCCCTAGAACTATGAAAGAATTAAGAGGAATTTTAGGTCTCACTGGTTACTTTAGAAAATTCGTGCGCAATTACGCCCAAATTAAGAAACCCCTCACGGAGTTAACTAAAGGGAACTCTCAAAATGTTACTTGGTCCCAGGAAGCTCAAACTTTCCTAGACCATCTCAAAAAGGCACTCACTACTGAACCAATATTATCACCGCCTGATTTCGAGAACGGACAGTTTGTAGTTACAACTGACACCAGTTCAAAGGGCATCGGCGCTACCTTTTCGCAAATAATCCCGGTAGAAAACCCTAATCCTCTAGAGGGAACGCCTAAACAAAAGAAAATAGAAAAAGTTATATGCGGTTCCAGTAGAACCTTATCAAAAGGCAAAAGTAGTTATTCTGTCACAAACTTAGAATTACTATCTATAATCCACCACTTGGACAAATTTAGACACTATTTAAGTGGCAGAAAATTTATATTACGATCAGACCATAAAAGCTTTCAGTACCTGCGCACATTTAAAAACCCCATCTAGCAATTCTAGCTAGATGAATATTTAAAAGGTAAATAAATAAAGATAAAGTTAGAATATTTATAAGGTAAACAAAATGCAGCTTGTGACTTTTTGAGTAGATTCCCAGAAAATATGCCGTCGGACGCCGAGGAAAATGAAGTTAACGCTATCAATACTAAGAGCAAACATAAATGTAAGAAAAACAAAGACAAAGACACAGTAAAAGAAAATAAGGATAACTATTGTCCCTTGTCTTTAGAAAATATAAAAAGACAGCAAAAAAAGGACGAAATGTGTTTAGCACTTATTAATTACTTTGTGAATGATGATGCGTTACCAAATAAATTAAAAACTCTTAGAAAACAAATAGATAATTTGTATTATGATCTTGATGAACAAATACTATGCAGAATCGTGACTGCCGAGGCAAATAGAAACCAAACCTCAGTATTACCTGTACTACCCCAAAACTTAATAACACCTGCATTCGAATATTTTCATTCAGATATAGGTGGACACTTAGGAGTAACAAAAACTCTCCATAAATTAAAGAATACTTTTACGTGCCGTCAGCAGTAACAAAACTTAAGGAATTTGTAAGTACATGCGAAGCGTGTAACATAAGAAAAAAACCCAAACTTATCCTAATCCTCCAATGGGAAGGGTCCCGGTAGCAAGGTACCCCTTTGATATTGTCTCATTTGATTTATATGGAACAAGTGGAGGTTTACCTGTCTCCAACAGAGGTTTTACTTGTATTCTTTCAGTCATAGATCACTTTTCTGGTTTTACTTTTGCAAAAGCATTAAAGAATCAAGACGCTTACGCTACAAGTAAGGCGTTAGCGAAATTATTTTTACAATTTGGTATTCCAAATAAAGTTTTAAGTGACAACGGAAGCAATTTTGTTTCAAAAGTAACAAAAGACTTAATGAGTTTTCTTAACATAGATAAATTGGTGACTTCTCCATATCACCCACAAGCTAATGGTAAAATAGAAAATTGGCATAGAATATTTTCGAATATATTAAGTATTTATACAAAAGACAACAGGAACGATTGGGATCAATTCTTACCTTATTTAACTAACTTAATCAATACTGCTTATTCAGAAACAACCAAAGACAATCCATTTTATTTACTTTTTGGTCGTGATTTTAGAATCTCGTATGATGAGATTATTGAATATTGGCAATATTACAATAACTCGGAGAATTACAAACAAGAATTCATAAATAGGATGACGAAAACTTATAAGTTATTTAGGCAAGAGATGGAAAAATGTCAAATAAACCAAGAGCTAAGAAACCAACCCAAAGTCAAGGGAAACATAGATTTTAAGATAGGAGATTGCGTTTATCTAAAGAAGAAGGCAAAAACAGAAGGCAAAAAACTTTCCAACAAATATTGTGGACTGTACAGAATAGTTAAAAAGTACGATAACGATTATACTTTTAAAGTAGTAAACCCCGACAGTGGAAGAACTTACAAGGCACATGTGAGCCGAATAAAGAGAGTAAAATTTCCAGAAAGATGGGTATCACGTCCCTCGTCTACTGATTCGTCAGATGCGGAAAATGAGCCCCCTATATCAAGATTGGCAGAGCTAAAACCGTTTAATTTCAAGCAAGACTATTTCGAGGATGAGAGATGAGGAAAACTTTGAAGAATTTTTAGCTATGAAAAATTTAGTTATTCCCAAGAAAAAATCACTAATACCAGTAAAAATAAAAATGCCAAAAGATCCAAAAAGTTCATCATCGGAGAGCGCAGGAAAACTAGATTATACGATATCCCCGAAAAACCAATTTTTCCCTGATAGAATTTCACCCGTTGTCCCCCCAAAAGATTTCCAGACGATACGGTTTCCCCTGCAACACGAATAGAGAGGCCCCTGTCATTGCAGGATGAATTGAACAGAGCTGTAGAAACTCCGGGTAATACTGTAAAGAAAACTCCTCCCAAAGATTCAATTAAAAGAAATCTGCGAGAAGATATGGATTTAATAAATTTCCCAATTAAAACGAGTCAAAGTACTTTGCCTAAGAATAAAACTCCCAAGGGTGACCAGCAAGGACAATATCCCCCTGAAGACATGGCATTTAAGCAGTGGAGGAACCCCGCAAATACTTTTGATTCTTCTCAAAGCTCTCAAGAATCTTTCTAATCTCCCGAGTTGAAAACTCTAAGCGAGAACTTATAGAATAAACCTTCTACTTCAAGAGGAGTAGAAATTTACGAAGGAAGGGCAGGTGATACCTCAAAAAGTGCCACCTCTAAAAGTTCTAATATGGATTCGTCGGAAACCAGTTCCGAAGAGTCCGGCAGCGAATCAGACCATAGGGTAATCGAAGGAATAGGAAAATCAAATCCGACTTCAGCAGCTTCACACGCGAAAGAGACAAAATTAAAAGGGCAAGAATTTTTGAAAAAACACTACAAAAATTTGATCTTATTTCTCTAGAAAAACCGAAAAAGAAAAAACCGCAAGAAGTCGAGGAGAAAGTAACAACATAATTCGGTAGAACGGTTAAAAAACCCGATAGATGGAATTACACTTAATCAGTATAGGATTAAAAGATTTTAATGGATAGGCGTCATAAAGGAATAATAATTTAAAAACTTTTAGCTCACAAGTAAAAATCATACAACTATAAAAATGCTGTAGAAAAAAAATTTTTGTTCAACATACATCAAATCTTCAAATCTCCCGACTCCAGGAAGAAATTAAATCGAAAATTGTAGAGGCACTGTCAACAATAAGGAACAACCCAAAGGTCGAACTAATAGTTTTCATAAAAATAACAATGTGTCATATTGCGCTCCCAAATTGTACCCCCAAAGCAGTACGATCAACCGTAAAGCGACACAGTTTAATTCAAGTTAAAAGTGGCTAACGAGGAAGGTCTGAAGTAGGAAGCTCGTGGTCAAATGAGGACGACAAGTGGTGTTGGACCACGTTTTGTGGGAGGTCTGGGGGGAGCTCACCCTCAGGCAGCGTTTGGTTTGTTGTGGGCGTGCTCGTCCTCAGATTGTCTTTGAAAAAATCAACCCTCGTTCCAATAAAGGCTAATGTCAAAAACAAAAATTATTACCAGTACAAAAGAGTCTAATTGTGAGCTGATCATGTTAATAATTACTAATTGCGAACATTTTCACAAAATTCGTGGTTCTAATTGTGAACATTTTCAAATCATGACAATGGAATCAAAACCTATCCGAAGGGCGATAATTGATACTGAGTTCATTACCATAATAAACGCGAAATAAAACATTATATATTCGGCAGCTATGTTAGTCGTGGACGAACAAGGAAATCAGATATATGCGAAAAAATGGGATTTAACCTACAATCTTAAAGGGTATGCATCCCACACTTATAAGTATGGTTTAGCACTCTCGAATACCCCCAAGTATCGTCCGACTAGAGGGTAAGTTAAAACAAAATATAGAAAAAGAAGCGCGAAACAACTTCGCTCTTTACAATTATTAATAAGACACCTACAAAAGAACCTCAATATCAAGTATTTCTATTCCAAGGGACCCACTCAAACAGACCTTTTACTTCTTGATATGATGTAATATGATATGATGATAGGACAAGGGACAAAAGTTATCCTTATTTTCTTTTACTGTGTCTTTGACTTTGTTTTTTTACATTTATGTTTACTCTTAGTATTGATAGCGTTAATTTCGTTCTCCTCAGCTTCCGACAACGTCCTCGGTTTCTCGGTTTCAGAAAATAAAAACTTCTTTCTTTTCATCTCCGACGGAGTATTTTCTGGGAATCTACTTAAAAAATCACAAGCTGCATTTTTTGCCTTTTAAATATTCAAATTCGTAATCTAGGTCTAGAATTTTCATAATCCATCTAGCTAGAATTCCCGTGGGGTTTTTAAAAGTGCGCAAGTATTGCAGGCACTTGTGGTCTGAACGTAGCTTAAATTTTCTGCCAATTAAATAATGTCTAAATTTGTTCAAATGGTGGATTATATATAATAATTCTAGGTTTGTGGCGGAATAATTACTTTCACCTTTTGATAAAACTCTGCTAGAATAGCATTTAACTTTTTCTATTTTTTTTTTGATTAGACGGTCCTTATAAAGGATAGGGTTTATTATGGGAATTATTTGCGAAAGAATACCACCAATGCCTTTCGAACTAGCGTCGGTTGTGACCATGAATTGTCCGTTTTCAAAATCAGACAACGATAATATTGGTTCCGAAGTGGGACGGTATATGGAAGTTTGAGCTTCCTGGGACCAGGTAACATTTTGGGAGTTTCTTTTAGTTAATTCCGTGAGGGGGTTCGTAATTTGGGTGTTATTGCGCACAAATTTTCTAAAGTAACCAGTAAGACCTAGAATTCCTCTTAATTCTTTCATAGTTCAAGGGGGTTTGAGGTTTTCAACACATTTTATTTTGTCTGGGTCTGGGGATATCTCTCTTAGCGTCACCACTACTGCTAAAAATTTAATTTTGGGTTGAAATAAATTGGCTTTCTCAGGCCGGCATTTTAATTTGCCCTCTCTGAATTTCTCGAACACTTTAGCTAGTGTTGCTAAGTGCTGTTCAGCATTTTTGCCTACACATATGACATCATCAACAAAATGAATTATATTCTTTAATCCTCTTAATAGACGCAATAAGGGTCTACATAGCGCGCCTGAACTTGTCTTAAATCCAAAAGGTACTCTTAAGTATTCATAGGAACCGCATTCAGTTGTAGAAAATGCAGTTTTATAGACATCTTTTTCGGCTATTTTCATTTAGTGGTAGGCTTGGGTAAGATCTAAAGAAGTAAAAATTCTGTTTTTGCTTGAGATAGAGTCAAGGATTTCGTCCATTCTTGGTAAAGAAAATTTATCACTAACTACTTGTTTGTTAAGGGCTCTATAATCTACTACAAGTCTCAGGTCACCATTCTTTTGGGACCAAGATCACTGGTGCTGAATACGGACTTATACACGGGCGTATAATCTCATTTTTTTTCTAATTCATGAATTTTATTTTTTAACCACTCTTTGTACTTATACAGTATACGATATGGCTATTCCGTGATAGAATTACCGGTTGTTAGAATTGAATGTTCATAAAACGGTATCAGTCTGATGTCATCTTCAGATGCGGAAAACACATCTTTGAAATTCCACAATAATTCGCATAATTTTTTCTTAAGTTCTAAGTCCGTAATATGATCCATAATACATTTGTTTAAAAATTATGATTTAGTTAGAGGGTATTTGTTATTTGAAGTTGTAATGCCGTTAACTAGGTTTAATTTGGAATTTTCCCATCTATTTAAATCATTCACCGAGATAACTTGGATTTGAACTAGACATGTTCCCTTTTTATCGTAATTGTATCATTCTCATGGTTATTAGTTACCCAAATAAAACCTTCTCCTTTATCGAAGGATATAATCTGTTCTTCGCATAACAGATTTTCAGGAAATCCATCGGACGGGATAGCAAACCATGTTTCGGACTTGTCGCTCAAGGGTTCAATCATTTGTGCTATTTGAATTCTCTGCATCGTTTTGAGAGGGATTTTTGTTTTCCATATTGCAAATCCGTAATATTTTTCTTTATTTTCATGGTCTCTATTATATTTAGACTGGCACTATCCGCCAATAACATTGGCTGCGCCTGAACCGCATTGGGGTTCACTACTTCTTTCCATATTCCCACTATTTCCTTGATTTCCTTCGACCTATACTGTCGCATATCACCTATTTTTGTTTTAGCCGATTCAATCCATTTATTGTTTAAATTTACTTCACTTCTCTGATGTCTCCCAGAAAATGGAAGCACATTCCTGGTTATGTCATGTATTTTTTGTAGCGAGAAATCAGGCTTAAAAGATTGTGGTATTGCATCGCCAGAAATTCCATTTACTGTTACACCCTCTTCACAACCTCTGTTACAATTCCTTAAGGTAGGGGAAGGGGTATTTGCCAGGTATACAAGCCTTTCATTCGCTACGTCTAGTAATACCTTATTCGACCTTAAAAAATTACCGCCTTCATACAGAAAAGTGTTGCATATTATAAAGTTTGTTGGAAAAATTCTATTATCACTTCTTACGTCTAGGCGAATTGAACCTCTTGCGTCCAATTTGTGCCCTGTTACAATAGTTAAATTGGGATTATTAACATTCTTCCTTCGCCTGGTCGATTCGCCTAGGCTATTTATTTTTGTTTTACTGTGATTTACCACAATTGTATCAATTTCAATCATTCGTCCCAACTCCTGAACTTTAAGATCCAACGTTTGAATATTTTTGATATTATCATTCTATATAATTTTGGGGGAAGTCCTTGCAAAACGGCGTGTAGTATGAATTTTTCATACAATTCTCCTGAACCCTTTCCAAATTTCGCTTCTACTGAAATTCGTATATTGTGTAAATATTCTCTCACGTTCTGTGTATCGTCAAAGCATACCGTTCCGTGTTTTAGTTTATTTTTTGAACTAGTTTCGATAAATCTATCTTTGAATGCCGTTAACATTTTGTCTATTGTACGTATTGGCAAATTGTCATCATCTCCAATAGTATTTTCAATTTGCTTTAGGAAGGTTAAGGCCTGCCCTCTTAATCTTAGGAGGAGCATACGACTAACGTTTGTAGCTGTTTTTGTTAATTCTACAAAATGGACCAATTGTATATTAAATTCTTCGACATCTGTTTGTCCATCATATTGCGGAATAAATTTTGTTATTTCTACATTTTTCGCGACCAACTTTTGCGCAGTTAATAGTTCGCTTAGTTCTCCTGACATTTTTGAGTTTGAAATATTTAAACCAACTTCACAAAATTATGCACTCACAATACTTTTTCACTTAACCTATTTGGGGGAGACTGCTATCTCTTATGAGATATTCTAGAAGGGTTTCCTATTAAAGCTTAGCGGTTATAGGCCAATACACTTTTTCTTATAACTCCGTATCTATCCAATGATTTAAATTTAAATTAAGAAATTTGTGGCATAACTAGTTCGCATGTTTTCCTCCAAGTTTTCTGACCGCGCCACTTGTGCCATTAAGGATTTAAGCTATATTCTTGAGGATCGCGCCAACTGCGCCGTTATGGAAGTGCTCCACTTGTACCGCCAAAGGCTTACCATATGTAATGGCTTACCATTTGTAATGGGGGGGAAATGGTTAAAGCGTATATGACAGGGGTAGAAAATGACCGCACCACTCCCTATGGGAGAAAATAAAATATGTAATTATAGTAGGTTGGAAGTTCTCCGACCATCAATCCAGAAGTGTAACCACATTTCCTTGGGTCATCTCCTCATGGATTACCTCTAGTGTTAATTAGAAATCAGATTCCTTATGAGCGTTCCAATGGGGACATTTGAACTAGTTATCTACTTTGCGGTGAGATACAGGCACATAAATAAAGCAACACAAATAGAAAAGTAATGTTTTTATTGAGACTGACATTTTCAGGTATACAGCAACGTGCATATATAAGTAATGCTTCAGTTCAAGCATACGTATAATCAGAACGACAAATATAGTCTCGATCGCAGAATGGTAGGAACATAATCTCTCTAAAAACATAATGTCCAAGAATAATGACGACAATAGAGACAATCAATAATTGACGCAAAAAACACTTTTCTTAACTATATCACACAAATATAGATTCTGCGGTCTAAGAGCTATTTCACGATTGGCCCAACTCCTGCGGAGGGCCCGCTACTTTGTCATTATGTTTAAAAACTAAAATCATTATGCTAACTGACCGTCCAATAATTTATTTCCAATATTTTGACGATTAGACATTCATATTCCTATGATGACTTGAAACTTCCTGTCAAACTTTGTATCTCGTGATTTTTTATTGCCAAGCATTTTCGCGAAATTCAAAACCGTCTTTCTTGATTGATGCCGTAATTCGACCGGTAGCTTTTCCACACTTCACATCTGTAAGACAAAACGTCTGAAATGCTACGAGGCATTTATATCGGATGTATTCTTAGAAGGAAGCAATTTTATTTCTGATCTATTTTAAATATATCACATATTACTCAGGGTACACTACTTTGAGTAAAAGGGCTATCTCAAAATTTCTATTAGATGCATTTCAGGAAAAATACAATTTGTGGGGACAGGGGACTCTTTACTTTGACAGCGCCTCCTATGATTCAGATTCAGCATAAAAATACAACTATTTTGGTGTATCAATTGTTATCAAAACCCTATTTTTTAGAGTTTCGACTACTATTAGACCGAGTCCCTCCTTACTTACTGTTCAATACCACAAACTTGTTCATAATATTGCCAAGCATGATAATACATCCTTAATCATCAGTTACTATAGTACACCGACTACAGGACTCTATAGCATGTCACTCTGTTCTAGCTCTATGTTGTAAAACACGTAATATTGAATCGATTTTGATATGTTCCAATTTTTCATGGATCCATATCATTGAGCGCAGATATTAAATTTCTTTTATTGCTGAACAGTCATGTCAAACTACTTAGATAGATTGTGAAAACAGGTTCGTTCACTAACAAGTCAGTCGAATGGTACCAATTAGCATAGGCCCCTCTTTGATTTTTCGTCCATTCACTCTAATATGCCTTTGTTTTTTTATTTTCATTTATAATATACTTTTTTGATATTTTCATTGGAGAAAATTGAAAACTTAGCAAAGCCCCCCCCCCCCCGAATTGCATCTCTGAACCTTTTCATGAATTGGCACCACTGAAGCCCTCGATAGATAAGTGGCTGTGGCGGATTTCTAGAAGTAAGGGGGGGGGGGTGCTACTGGTTTGAAAATTTAATGTTTTTTTTTGCATAGAATTTGATTAAATTTTTGTATCTAGAAGTAGTACTTCCCTTTATCCTTGATTTTACAGGGATTTCTTTAACGGTAAATTTTCTCTCCTAAAATAGAAGTCTCAAAAATCGATAATTTTTACAAAATTAATTAAATATTTGGGTTGATCACAAGTTTTTTTTTAAAGTGGTCTATTTGACCAAGAATTTGGCATTTGGTAGCATTTGGCACTATAAAGGCACTATTTAGTACTACAAAAGTACTTTTATAGTACTATAAAGATAAATATAAACTAAAAGAAAAACCGACCTATTTCTATTGATGCTTGAGTTATGCAGATTTATCTTAGTTTTGACAAGATTTTGTTAGAAACTAAATTTCAGATGGGGGGGCAAACTGGGGTGTGTGTGATCTTTTTTGGGGGGATGTTTGGTTTTTTTATATTTGATATTTTTTATTAATCAATGTTTGTCAATATTCATTTTACTTTGATAAACCTAAAAAACTGAAAAAAACGGAAATATCTGTTAAAACGACCGTTAAAAAGAAAAAAATAAGACCGTTTCTGTTTTTCAGAAAAAAAGAAAAAAACGGAATTCTGTTTTTTTTTCTCCGTTTCTGTTAGAATTTGTTTCTGTTCCGTTTTTTAATTGCCAAAACAGAAACGGTGCCAACTCCTTGTCCCAACGACTTTTAATTAACAGTTGCGTAGTTTACCGCATCTTTAAAGGTTTGTGCATGGGCTTACCCATGTTCATTTGGTGCTTATTTGTGGAATTAGATTGAAAAACTACTCACAAACTACAACGCACATGGTTGATGTTGTGACAAAAACATGATTCGATAAGCATCTTTTTTATTCCATTAGTAGAGTTGTTCTTTGCTTGATTCACCCAAGAAACTTCCTTCTTCTTTTTTCTGAAAAGAGTATCTGCAAACCGGATCAAACTTTAGTGAACCTCTAAGAATTTTTGGAGTGAATTCTTGACCTCTTGTTGCGGTGAATTAACTAAAGAGAGCGGGTGCTTGGGTTGAACCAAACCCGAATCCACTATATTATTACACATCCGTCAGTGGATAATATCAAGGAATAATCTTCCTTCTTTCTTTGCTCACATTATGATATTCATTAAATCTCTCATGCCTTGCTTTAACTTTATTCTGTCGAAATCTTCTTCTGAAGAAGAAGAAATCTTCTTCTTTTGGATCTTCTGAATAAATATGTGTTGTCTGGGAGGAACACAAGTAAGACTTGAATAAACTTCTGAATCTTCTCAATCTTTTTTAACCTGAAGAAATCTGGTGTCTGGGATGAACACAATTAAGATTTCCCTTTTTTTAATTTGATTTCAATAGCATGGAATCAAACTCCAAGTCAGAGCCAAGAAAATTTAAGATTGACAGAATTTTTCATTTCAAAAAATCAAGCAAATAAATTTCTTTAACCTTTGTCTTACTCTGTTATGATAACTCAAACACCAGCCTCCAAAAATGTAAAAACAGGAATTGTAAGAAATAAAACCCATAGGCCCATAGGCTGCTCGATTTTACATGTGGACAGGATTTTTCAGCGGGTAATTTTCTCTGGGAGGGTAAAGCTGGACACCCCCCAACTTATACCCAAGCCCTTGTTTACCAAAATCTTGAAATATTCAATAAAAACAACATAAACTTTTGATTTTTTTTTTTAAGAAACATATTCAGTTTTTATGAGGAAACAAAAAAAAATATTTTACAGTAATTTCACAAATTTTCCAAAAGATAAATCGTCTTCTACCCTGTGTACAGGATTGGCCTCTTGAGAACTTAAGGTTGTCGAAGGATTCGGAAAATTTTGTCATCAACCACTTGAGAGGTTAGGTATACATTGTTTCCTCTTATTAAAAATTAATTTTGATGAACCTGGCTAAGAATATCTCTATTTTCTATTCCTGTTTTTTTTTTCTCCGAAATTTCATTTCTTCTCCCCAAACATTCAACCTTTTCCCCCGAATGTTCAAACTTGGAAGTGAAAACACACTGGCTTGAACTAAGTTTACATTACCTTTTTTTTTGCTCGACTGGTTCATATAAGAATAGAAGCCGGTCAAAATTAAACCAAACTCCTCAAGACGGAGACTAGCAGATCAATCTATGCAAGTATTTCAGTGCAGCTATGAAATTAGTGGCAACTGTAGAAGGTTTCCCTTTGAGAACTATGAAAAAACCAGAACCATCAGTCAGTGAGCGATAATATTCGACGTCATTGAACTGCCCAGTAGCGTCAACTCATGGAAATTAGGGGAGGGGGTAAAAACGTATAATTTTATATATTTTCTATTAAACCAATATATTTCGATCGAACTATCTGTCTTACTCCTTATAAATTGTCATTTACAAGTCTCTAGAAAATTCACAGGTCATTTACAAGTCTCTAGAAAATTCACAGGTCATTTTCAAGTCTCTAGAAAACCGCGCTAATTTATTGCTGATAAAAACAACAATTTATAACGCTGTCAATTACAAAAACCAACAACAAAAATAAATTAAAGGAAAGAAAAACTTTAAAATACAAAATCACATAAAATCTTTGAGAAAATATTTTTCTTCGAATAAAAAAAGTGATACAGTTAATAATATCAAAGCACCTAATATTTCTACTGATCCATTTCGCCGTAAGTATATATATATGCAATGATAAGACAAGGAAAAAAGATATTACATTTCACAAAAAAAGAAGAGATGTATGTGGGATTAGTCCATGTTATGTAAATTTAAAATTTCGGCCAAGAAAACATTCCTCTTTCTTTTAAAGAACCAGCTTACCGTTCATACACAAGAAGAAAACAGATCATCTGTCGACCATTTAATTTAAGGGCATTTACTAGTTCCAAAAGGATCTGAACTTGAAAAGGACAAAAAAGCCTAAAAAGTGTCATTTATGCCAAAAGTTCTGTTTTGAGTAGAAAGTATTAAAAACAGCACTTGTGTACTACGCGTGGAAAGTAGTACAGGGGAAGAGTGTAACCCCCCCCCACCACCACCAAAAAAAAAGAATCGTGATCACGGCCCTGATCAGCATCTTAATTTACTATTGTGGAAGTACCGAGGACGGTGAAAATGAAAAACCCAGTGAAAACCCATAAGTTAGGTGGAAAACTTATATAACTATATGTATGCTAAAAAATAGGAAAAATTGAAATGGGGGAATTCAGTTTGAATGAAAAGACCTCCATATGCGGTTTTTGGAAGTGGCAGACGCTAAAATGAAGAAAAAGAGAAGCGGGTAACCACCAAATAGCTTAAGAAGACGTAATTGTTTTTGAACAAATATGTATTCTAAATATTGAACTAAATATATGGACGCTAATTTGTACAGACGAGAAGTTAATTTAACTAATTAGTCCAATTAGTAACTAAAGATAATAGTAATAACTAAAAGCTAGGGAATTTGTCAAACTGAACTTATTGGTTTTACTTATTTATTTTGACGAAAAAGCCTTTAAAAACTTTATTAATTATGAAAATACGAAGAATTAAATCCTAGAAACATATGGTGTTCAAACACAAACGGATCTAAAATGAATCCAGGGGGGATGAAGTGTTTTTAATTGACGTCCTTGGTACTTGAAGTAGAATTGATAATTTTCAAATCTGTGGGGAATTTCGACTTCTTAAGACCTAAAACCAAAGAGTTTGGGCAACTTATAAAGAGTGAAACTGACGCTAGTGCCGGCAAAGAACTATCAAGACCATCTTGCGTTTGGCAACACTTCCGCATTTTTTCAAACTTTGTAATCATTTTTCTGTCAGGAACTGACTAGACACACTGAAATATTACTTATTAGGGAGGTTTCTGAAACCAAATTTACAGAATGCTCATAATGTTTAAACGTTATATAAAATAGCGTACAGAAACTGAGGCTTCTGAATTTATTTTGCGCTCATCTCTCGTTTACTCTAAATAAGGCAGCAACTTTAAAAGCTAATAAAGAAGTTCTATTTTACTGATTGTTATTTTGTTTCCTATATTATTATTTTGTTCTTCATAAATACCCGAATAAATTCAGATTAGATCCAATCGACTTGGGGTAAATAGTTAGGAAGTTATAATCCATCAGTGACCAAGTTTCGTAACTTAACCTAGTTTTCGGTGAAGCTGTACATGATAGGTCTTTCTTGTTATGTTTGTTCATTAGTTTCAGAGCTAAGATCAGGGTTGCCACCTTCAGTGATTTATCACTATTTCTAGTGATTTTTCATATTGCCTAAACAAAAAATGACTAAATTTGCACATGAATCATTAGATTATTGAAGAAAATCACTAAGTCAACCAGAAAATCACTAAAATCTAGTGACTTTTTATCATCGGGTGGCAACCCTGGCTAAGATACAGGGAAGAATTTGGAATCTTTGATCAAATTATTTGAGAAAGACTTTGCACTTGTGTTAGGTTTAGACTGAAAGAGCAAAATTATCTACGAACAAATTTTCCAGATAGGGTTTACAATGTTTAGCTAAACAGAATGTTGAACTTCATCAACTTAAATGTGGTTTAAGCCCCACCTTGAAATAATAACCATGATCATTCAAATTATGTTCCATTGCACGCTTAAATCCTGAATGTGTAGTCAAAACTTGCAAGTCTTACTAATCTATTAAATAACTTTATTTAATTGACTTAACAGCTTTATTTGGAAATAAAATTATTTTTAGAATCGTGAAATTCTTGCAGTTTCATAAATTACATAAGAACGCTGAGCTTCTTTGAGCGTATTAATTTAGAGCTGAGCAATATATGGTGAGCACACAGAAGAGCACACAGAAGAGCACACAGAAGAGCACACAGAACATCAGAGCCTAAAAATCTAGACGCAAGATTTTTACCTTATTTTACATCACTACCATCATTTAAGGTTATTGTAAAAAAATAAGGTGAGCGCAATAGCGTATACGGTATTCCAGAAACCTCTCTATTATTAAACTGAAAAAGTGCTGTCAAACGCTAGATGGTGTTGAGGTTTTTTTTTTATCGACACTAGCGCCAGTTTTAAGTCTTGTATATTACCCATGCTCCTTGACCAAAAACATCAAACAAAAAATCATTAAAACTTAGAGAAAGGAGTGACAAACAAAAATCAAAGAGTAGAACATAAGTGATGCAGTTACATTTCATAAGAAAAAAAAAACAATAAACACAAGAATCAAGAGCCCTTTTTCAATGTACGAAACAAAGAAAACAATTTTTTAGTAAAAAGTCCATTAAAACCGGGTAAACTTCACACAGAGGACCCCCTTTTTGTTCTACCTTTAACAGCCAACATTGAAAAAAAAGTAACACAAAAAAGCAACGTAAAATGTAAAATCCAAAAAAGTTAAGCTTAGTATATCAGCCAAAATAAAGTATCTGCTTTTTCTGAGTTTTTGGACTACAAAACGTCGATTATTTTGTTATTTTTATAACAGGCGAGAAAAGGAAGAAGCGGAATTTCGTCAATAGGTTTTCTGATGTCCTTTTTCCTCTGCAAGTAGACATTCTGTTACTCTAATATTTCCCTGATAAGTCTGGATGCAGAAAACCAAAGAAATCTATTTTCACCCCCTCTAGATACAAGGTCAAATTTTAGAATATACAGCAATACAAAAAACTGACCTCACCAGTGCACTTGTCTCTTAAGATTATGAATAAATAACGCCCCGCCCCCATATTTTGAAAATATCCTTTTTTTGTAACTTCGTTAAGAAAATTGAAAAGATCCTTTCCAACCTCCCTCGTTTAATTTTTTTTCATTAGTGCCACTAATGGGAGCCATTAAACGTTCCATCCTTACCTAAAAAGCAAATTTCATAATTCTCATCCTTAAAATACGTAACTCTGCTCAGTTAAGGATCTAAGACGTCGCAATTAAAAATAAAAAAAAAGTTTTTATAAAAAGAATATTTATATTAAATTTTTGACATTTGGGCTAAGTAAAATATTTTCAAAATTCATACTTTTCGATAAATAAAGCTGAATTTAAAACAGTTCAACAAATTTGACGAATAAAAGAAAAAAAAAAGTCAGAGGCCAATTCTAATAATCAATCACATTTCTAATAATCCATGTTCAAATTATGTAAAATATCACGTAATTCGTCTATATGGTGATAAAACACGATATACCATTTTGATATATATATATATATAACAAATAATTTTTTTTACGATAATTAGTCTAGTCAAAGCGAAAAGATTCATACATGGAGTCATCAACTACTATTTCCACCGTTCCCAAGTTTTCCGGAGTTAACCCAAATTCTTCCATCTAAGAATTGTAGTCTCAACAATCTCCGAAAATTTAACTCTTGTAAAAGCACACAAGTTCAAACAAAATAAATAAATAGGCTCATGGTTCATTTTGATCTTATGTATTTGCTCTCAGGGATGTACCCAGGGTGAAGAAAAGGCTACCGGGTTTGAGCCCCTCAAAATATTCCTTCAGCTCCTAAATTAATGTTGAAAATGGAGATAAAAACCCTGACTTTTACAGATTTAGATATCTTGCTAATTTTTGTAAAGTTGATTTAAGGGAAATTTCGGGAAACCCAATTTTCTTTCTAAGAAATCTAGGAAATACTGGAGAATTCGTTAACAGTGGAAACACGGTTATTAATCTAAATTTAACAACTCCAACATCACTGGTTCTTATACTGCATTTAAATAGCAATAAAACTAAAAAAAAGAACATTTATCGATAAAATTCTAGTTTGTCGGGTTTTTGGTATCTTAGAAAGGAGCTGACTCGGGTGAATAAAACTCAGGGATGCGTTCAGAGCCTTAACGACGTCTTGGAAAGATATTTTGAAGAATCTACCTCCACTCCTACCCCCCTCCAGAAGGCACTGACCCTCAATGACCTATAAAAGTTTTTGTGTTATAAAAGTGAAGCCTTGCAGAATAAATCTTCTGCTGAAATGAGGCACAGGAGAAATTTTTTTTATCCTCATACTTATGCTCAATACCAAATTATAAGGTTTTAAGAACTTGAAGTGTCTCTAATTTTGTTTTTTTCTTAAATTAATCCAGTGCTATAAAGAAGTTAGACGTCAATTCATGGAAATGTAAGGGGGGGGGGGGGGCAAGTATATTTTTCAAATCAAGGAGAAGGTAATTTTGTTGTTTTAGACTTATTTTTTTAATTTAGAAACAAAAACCCTTGAAAGAATACTAAAACATCTAATTGTATTTTCAAAAAGTAAAGCCAATGAAAAAGAAATTGAAAACCAAAAAATAAAGGCACAATTTTTTTTGTCAAAATTCATATAGATACAATCTTGTATATCCTAGAAATAAGGAAAAGATTGAGATAGCTACTTTCCTATGGAATATTCTTGGCCCTGGATTAATTCCTCAAAATTTTATTCACCCAGCTTAATCACTTTCCAGGATAGCAAATGTCCCTAAAATAGAATTTTCTCATTTATTTGCCCCAAACGTAGCTAAGGCAGCACATTTTGTTACAGATTTATCTAAAAGGGGCAAGGGTAAAAAAAATACTTTACAGTCCTTTGTCTCTCTCTTAACCAATCGATATTAGTAAAATAACCGGTACAATTCCTGATTGGTTATAAAAGCTAGTCGTGACATAAATCGTTTCACATGTTTAAAACATAAAACATGAATCGCATAATTAACCAAAAATCAAACACGGGTAACAGATGTCATTTCTAATAGGTTTAAAGCCTTTTTCTCATTGGCATCATAATTAGTGGCTAATTAGAATTCAAAAATTAAGCTGATGCCGTTTATGATTGGCTAAAAACAAATAGGCTTAATTATCCACAAGTCAGATTCAAGTACATGCTGTGCCATCCATGATTGGTTAAAATGGCTAAGCTTTAACAACTGATGACAAATCATGACAATATTTCACGGAGCAGATCTGAAGGACGAAGTCCTTTTGTCCCCTAAAAGCCAATCAGCACTAAGGAAGTTCCCTACACGCCAATCAGCACTAAGCAACACCATTTCACTTGATTAAGCTAATTTACACCGAAATCTCATAATTCGTTTCACGTGAAGCTGATCTTGAGTACTGATTCATTTCATTGTTTTGCGACTCGTGCAGTATATGTTCAGGGGTTCGAGCACCTTGTCTCCTTGAATCTAAGTACCACTGTCCTCTTGGGAGGGATTGTTCATTTGGTCGAGTAATCCGCAAAGGGGGTCGGTATGATTTACTGTTTACAACTTCTACGGGAGATAATTGGTCCTTCCATGTGTATAATCCACGCTGAGGAGAGCCTGGAAAAGAGGGTAGATAAGCTGGATATTTTTTTTTATGGACAAATACTAAGGACTCCATGGAAACTAGAGATCAGTACAAAACAGCATTTATCTTCAGAACCACCCACTCACAGAAAAATTTTGGGGGACAGGAGACAACCTTTGGAGGGTTGCCTCCCTCAGGCAACTGCGGAGTACCAACTGTTTTGATGTGTCAATTATTATCAAATTCCCATTTTCAAGAGTTTCAGTTACTATTGGGCAGAGTCCCTCCTTACTTACACTTGTTTACCACACACTGTTTTAACCAAACGTCAAACATAATAATACATTCTTAAGAATCAGTTACAACAGTACAGCGACTAAGTGACTATCCTCTGACAAAGGAGGATCGAAGTTCTAGTCGTTCTGTAGTAACAGCTGAACGTATGTCCAAATATTCAAGATCATTTTATTGCAGCCGTTTGCTCGTGAAACCGTTTCAAAGGAGATGAAACGGGTCCCTGTTTCTCGTTCCTTCTAGGCTAGATTTTTGGATCGTTGTCGAAATCAGCAATGAAACGGAATATGGAACAAGATATCTCTACAAAAAAAAAGTAAATCTTACATCATGTTTTTCCCAGCAGATCTTTCAATTTTGTTTTTGTCACCGCTGAATTGTCATGATCTATGTCATTTCTCTTTCTTTGAGATAAAAAAAACTTCCTTTTTGAGGAATAGTATAAGACACTAAAAATAATGTTACTTATTACAGGTTATTCGTTGCAACAAAACATCAATTTATTTCCTAATATGACGTCATTATATACTAACGTCATTATAACTAACATCATAATAAGATGGCCGACTTTTTGTAGATCGCTTAGCGACCATTGTTTTGGTGTTTATAATTTATGTTTTGTTCTTTTTTTTTGGAGCAGGGAAACAGTATAGAATAGTACTGTTATTTAGAATAGTATAGTACAGGGTCTCAAGTGGTTTTTTTGGGGGGAAGCGGGGTAATTGATTGACGAGGGATTTGCTTTGTAGTTTGGAGAAAGGCCGCACAAGCCATAAGGCTAATAGGCAAAAATTTCTTTTTCTTGTATTGTTCTTTGATTGTTAAATAAATTCTCTCTCTCACCATCAAAAATAGGTTTTAATTACTACGTCATTTACGGTGATAACCAACGGTTTCGACGTCATTCATCATCTCGTATTCAAAAATGTAGTTTTTCTCGTAAAAAATGATTTCATTTTAAATATTTTATTTTTTTTATTACAAAAGCAGCTCTCTATGAGGTTCCAGTGCTTGGCTAGCTGTGAAAAAAAAAAAACAGATTCTTTCGATGCAGAATATCGTGATTGCAGCCACTTTCCAGGTTTTTTCAAGCCTGTGTATTAGATTCTACCGCCTGACTTGTTAACCACTGTATCACAACTGTTTTGACTTCGTTATCGTCTTGAAGACGCTGACCACCCAGGTGTTTCTTCAAGTGCAGGAACAAAATGGTAGTCGCTGGGTGCCAGATCGCTGGGATTGATGAGATCTTTGGTCCGATTAGCCACATGTGGACAGGCATTGTCATGCAGCAAAATGATGCCCTTACTCAACCTGCCACGTCTTTCGTTCTGGATTACACGACGCAGATTGTTCAATGTTTCACAATAAGACACTACATTGATTGTCTCATTACGAGGCAGAAACTCCACTAGCAATACTCCTTTTTTGTCCCAAAAAACTGTGCACATGATTTTCCGGGCAGAAATTGTTTGCTTAAACTTTACATTTTGGGTGATGATAAATGTCACCATTCCATGGATTGTTATTTTTGATTCTGGTGTGACGTAGGTCAGTCATGTTTCACCACCAGTAACAATTTAGTCTAAAAAATCTTTCACTTTCATTGTGGTACCGCTCAAAGAAAGTCAATGCACTGCCTAAACGTCGGGTTTTGTGCAAATCCGTCAACATTTTTGGAACCCAACGTGTACACAATTTCCGGTAATTCAAGTTCTTAATCTCAATTCGATACAAAACACTACGAGAATATTGAGGCAACCAGTCGCACATTGATGAAATTGTAAAGCATCTGTTTTCTCTCACCTTTTCTTCCACTTTCTGCACCAAATCTTCATTAAAGACCAAAGGACGCCCATTCCGTTCTTCATCATGCACATTTGTGGGGCCATCTTTAAATGCTCTCACCCATTTCCTTACCACTCCATCACTCATAATGTTTTGTCCGTAAACTTCACAGATCTCACGATGGATATCGATCCGTTTTACACCTTTAGCACTAAGAAATCGTATAACAGCCCGTACTTAACAATCGGCGGGACTCACGATATCTTAAACACTCAGTAACGAGAGGAGGTATCTTAAACACTCAGTAAACAACGTATACAATGAAGAATCAGGCTGTAATGACGTCAGTGCGTAGACAAGAGATGTAGGTAACCAGCGTGCATGCACAGAACACCGACCGTAGCGCTGCGGTGGCGGAATCGCAAAACGGTACTTACTTAAAAAACATGCCTCAATGCATTTCAATCAACTCAATGATAATCTTCAAATCCGAGATTATTAATACACCATTTTAATCTAATTAGCTATCTTGCTGGTATGTTTTTTTTTCAGTTATTTCATAGTTTCTAATGATCATAAGTGAATTTTCCCCTTGCCCCCAAGCATCACTACTCCCTTAAAAACTACCGTCCTTCACGTCTATGATGTCGCCCTAGTCGAGTGGCTAGCACACTAGACTTGAAATCGAGGATAGTGGTTAGAATCCTGATGTTGCTGATTATTTGGTTTGAAACAGGGTCAGTGGCGTGACTGTAAGTTCAGTCAGAGTTGACCCAGGTCTAAATGGATACCTGAAGTAATCTGGGGAAGATAAACAGGAAAGGTATGGGAAAGCAGAGGATAACTGGCCCCAGTCCCCCTGTACTTCCTGGCTGAAGGGCCATGAAACTGAAATCAGCATCGCCGGTAGGTACTGTGAAGTTCAATACCATATTCTTGATACCATAAACTGAATACCATAAAACTGAAAAAAAAAGTTAAAATGGATACCGCGAGAAGAAAAAAACTCGAACTAGTACACTAAAATTAAAAAAAAAAAATTACCTGCAAGCTCTCTAAGATTATCAACATGATGACTATCTGTATTTAGTAGATGACTCTGAGGGTCGTTACTCCTTAAAATTATTCTTTGTTGTCCATAAGGCTGTGAAGGATGGTTCTGTCGCAACTGCTGAACGCCGTAATAGTTACCAGTGTTAACACCTCGCCCATCCATTACGTGATCTGCTGTCAATATAAATCAATGAATTAGTACTCTTCTACTGCAATGAATGCTTATAATTCAATGCACCATCGGCCCCCTATGAAATTGCCACTTTTTCATACCAACTTCCTCAAATCTTGAATCTCTATTGCCTCCCATGAAGTTTAGATTTCTTTTAAACCCTATCGAAGTTTGGCTTTCACCCTATTTAAGGATGCTCTGCCTCTTCTGGCCTCACAGTTCGGCCATTATTTTGGCTTCATTTGCATTGCCGAAAGACCCTATATGGGCAAAATATCATCCTTCATCTGAAGAACACACTAGACCTAGATTGGGAAATATGGCCCCTTTTTTTCTGACCAAGGCCCAAAGGCCGTATTTTTTTCGGAGGGGGGGGGATGGTATCCGCGTACAAATTATGTTTTCCATGTATGTTTGTTGCTTTGTCCCAACCGAGCAAAACTTAGGGAGGGAGTGACGTTCAACTTAGGGAGGGAGTGAACTTCCTCCCCTTCTCTGGACACAAATATCTTTTTTATATCAATCATCTGTTTGTCGATTATTAAATATTTATAGGTTGACAAAGATTTCATTTACACTTGCCGATACTTAAGATTATACTTATTGATGAAAATAAATTTAATCAGTTTAATCAATTTCGATCAATTTTTATTTTAAATTTTACAATTAAATCTCATAAATTATTCGGCGTTATTTAAAATTAAATTTTGTGATTTGAAATATTAATTTACTATTAAATTTATTACAATAAAATATGTTGATATTTAAAGACTGATTCGATTTCAATTTTCGAAGCTTGGAGTTGAGTTTTAATAGCATAGTAAGATAAAATTTTAAGAAAATAGTTTGCTTACTTATTTGAAATAACCTTTTTAGCTTAGTTTTAAGTTTGCTAGGTTCCGACTTGGAATTTGTCTCATGCTATTTAAATTAATTGATAATAATAATTATATAACCTTAAAGGCACTTTACTTAGCAAAACCTTGTGATGTATACTGAGAGGACACATTCTCGATCACAAGAGGTGATCTGGTTTCATGTGCCATAGAAATTGGTGCCAGAACAGAGGCGTAATTCTTAGTCCTAGCCTGTTCCAGTGTGCACTTCCATCATGTGGCACACCTTCAACAGTTGTCACTAATTTCATATTTCAAAATTATTTTCTTTCACCTTTATTATTTTCAGAACTCTTATTATTTCAGAACTTTAATTATTTTCAGAACTCCATTTCTGACTCCCAAAAACACGAAAGACACCAGTTAAAACAATAAAAAATACAAAAATAAATTATATAGGCTATTTTAGGCCGTATATTCACCTATATTTTGGAATATAGGTAGAGCATTCCAAAATCCCTTCTTTTCTTCATTCTTTTTATTTGTCATGCTTTCCCTTTCTTTGATAAACTTTACACGTGGGGAGGCTTTCCCGAGGAGTTATTGTCTACGGGAAGATTTTTCGGAAGAGAATTGTCTGCAGAGGAATTTTGCGAGGGTGGGGGGGAGGCGTCAGCCTAAAACTAGATAGACTTAAGATGGATCCAGGGGATAAAAAAGAAGTCTTATTGTGATGTCCATGGAACTTCAACCAATAGCTTTATGATCGATCTAAGACGATAACTGTATATATATATAAGACCCATTAAATTTATTATATATTGTTATTTGTCATAGATATTTTATATCTACGTTGAAGTATCGTCTTACTCGGAAGTTAATCTTTTAAACATAAATTCCAATAAGAATAAACTTTAAAAGTCATTTATATAACAAAGGTCTTTTTATATAACTTGTGTAGACTCTGCGTCGAACACTGCTTACTTAAAGTAAAGATCAGGTTTTTATCCGTCAATAGTTCAAATAATATTATTTTATTTTTATTTTTATTTATTATTATCATATTTATTACATTCATTTTACATTATTATATATTATTTATTTATTATATACATTTCATAATTATTGTTTATAATACAAACTTAAATGTTCAACAAATGGCAAAACTTAGCGCAAATCTGATTCTAAAATATAAACAACGGTATTAAAAAAGGTACCCTTTCCGGTACTCGATATTTGTCAGTTAATTCGGTTTTCCAAAAAGCGGTTTTGTAAAGGGTATAAACATAAAACGCCTTAAAAAAACAATTTTAAAGGAATTTACATTTTTGTACACTTTAAATATTCAATAAAAAAGTATGTTTTTCCAAAAAAAAAATTACCGAGATATCCTGGGGGTCCTTCAAAAGGCCCAGGAAAAAAAGACACCAATCCACGAAGATATAGGGGGGCAAAAGGTATTTTTGCAAAATTCAGGAGGGCAGAGTAATTTTGTTGTCTTTCACTTTTATTTCAATGAAAAAACAAAACAAGCAATTTTCCGAATCTAGAGTGTCAGGAGAAAAATACGAAGAGGGGGGTAATTGCTCCCCTCCTACCCAATTGGTGCCCGTTCCAGGAGGGGGAACTGACAGGTCCCAACGTTAATTGTTGTGCAAAACAGCCAAATGACATGAAAAATAAATAAAGGAAATAAAGAGTAAAAGTCCCGGTCACAACTCCTACAAATCAGTGCTTCCAAAACTGGTGCTTCCCTCTAAACTGGAGAGGATGGGGCAACTGATAGGTCCCAAGTTTAAATAATTGAATAGATAAAAAAAAGGTGAAGGATGTGGCACTAGACCCTTACAGCCCAAACCGGCGGCGCTGATCTCCGTTTCATGGCCCTTCAGCCAGGAAGTGCAACGGGGAATCAGAGCGAGCCATCCTGTGCTTTCGCACCACAGTAGACAGAATATAACAGTAAGCTTATCGCAGATCATTTCTGGTCATCGTCAACAAAAAGCTCCTCCCACTTCTTTCTGCCTTAGCTTGTTTAGCCTGTTTCTGCATTAGCAGTAAGCTTATCGTAGATCATTTCTGGTCATCGTGAACAAAAAGCTCCTCCCACTTCTTTCTGCCTTAGCTTGTTTAGCCTGTTTCTGAATAAAAACCCCTGTGTGGGTTTTTATAATGGGTGAGATAGAGAATAATCATACTGGATAATATATGAACTGTGTTTCGCACACTCTTGCTGCTTACTCTCCCCATATTTCTCTAGGTACCCATTTAGAGCTGGGTAGACTCTGGCTGAACTTACAGAATGGCACCACTGACCCCATCCCAAAACAAATAACTGGCCACACCAGGAATCGAACCCTGACCCTTCGGACAAAAGATTCAAAATCCTGCGGTCCAACCATTCGACTAGGAAACTCGATAGAACAGATAAACTCCCGGAAAATTAACACACTTAAATAAATGAACCTTAAGATAAAACAATAATATTACTACTACTACTACTAACAACTCACTGCAGGACCAAGCCGCCTGATGCCAACACAGCTACGCATGCTCCTCCCCCCTCCTAATCTGTTTAAAGGCTCCCTCTTAACACCCTCCCAGGAAGTTCCTATTTCCCTTAAATCTTTCTTTTTGACATTCTCCCCCTGAAACATGGACTACCTGCTTCATATTTGGCCCTAGACGGTTGGTCAAAAAGGACAATCTTAGGGCAATCTCTGTCATCCACAGAACGTGCCCAAGCCATATAGCCTGCTGTTTGAAATACGGTCAGTAAGACGGGTATCCAAAACAATCAGTAGGCAATTTCTCTGGAAAACATCTAGCAAATCTTCCTCCGTTTTTTCGGAGCGTCCATGCTTGAGAACCATATTTGACCACTGTCATCATTGTAGCTTCCAACATTATAATCTTGGTTTGCAGACATATCTTGCTATTCTTCAAAACCTTTTCAACTGTGAAAAAAAAACCTGAGCCTTGGCTGTTCTGCTTTTAACATCTACACCACTCCCATCGTCTTTACAAATGATACTACCAAGGTTAGCGAAGCTTACTGATGCTACTTAATAAAGCTAGTCTTAAGGGAGATGCCAGAAAACTCGTTCTGAAATACCGGAATTTCGAAAAATTTAGGGACAATGTGAGCACTAAATCAGATCTCAACTTACCAGTTACTAAATGAGGATGATTCTGGACTGACTTCAGTCTACTTTGCCCCCCAAGAGGCGTAGATATGGCCAAAGGGGTTGGAACTCCACCTATCGCCCTTAATCGTTCCTTAATGCTAGGACTAGAAACCGCACTATTTAACAAGGTCGTGCCAGTACTATCACTATTAGTGTCTGTGGCATACATATCTGGCGTATGACTGCGACTTCGACCGCCATCTAACCTGAAAAAATTATATCTTGTAATGAAAAACAAGTAGAAATTAAAAAGTAGAAATTCGAAAATGTATGCTCCTTGTAAGGATCACAGTTTAGTCAGTTTTTTTTTTTCTTCTTCCTTTTTCGCCTCTATTTTTGTGTTGTTGATGATATGATTTAACTAATTACAATTAGCTTTTTAGAATAATGTTTTTACACTAAAAAAAATTTCAGTTCCAATCGTTGACTCGATATTCAGTTGTTTTCAGTTGAAATGTTTGATTCGAAGTGTATGCGGACAAGAAACATTAGCCCTATTCATCCAAGAAAGAGTACACAAAATTGATAAAAGAAGAAAAAACAACTATCGCCATCTTGTGTTACCCAGCTACAAAACCACTGAAATTACTAAATCTATACAAAATATAAGCTATGAATTATTTTATTTATCAGTTTTATCTTACTTCCTTTACCTTTTTTACTTGCTTTTTAATGGAGACTAGCAAGGACCTTGAAAGCCTAGCAGGTAGCATCCATGAACTGCCAACAGAGGCAAGTGAAACTACCTTAACACTAGCGCAATTCCAGTCCGCAACAGAGCGTTTGAAGAATAATAGAGCTGCAGGATTATGGGGAATATCAGCAGTGCTTCTCAAGAACACAGGGCCAGCAATGCTGCTCTGGTTCCAGATGCTCTTCTCTCTAGTATGGCACACTGATAGGGTCCCGAAGGACTGGTGTGTGAACATCATTCTACCTCAGCGGAGAAGGAATGGAAGCAAGAGCATATGCTCAAGCTACAGAGGGATTACTCTTCTCTCAGTGCCCNAGAGCATATGCTCAAGCTACAGAGGGATTACTCTTCTCTCAGTGCCCGGCAACCTCTTTGTAATGACTCTTCTTGACCGCTGCAGGGACTTTCTGCGAAGAAGTAGATGAATCTAACAGACCGGGTTTATGCTCAAGAGGTCTACTGTTGAACAGATTTTTAAAGTGCGGCAGTTGGTGGAAATTACAAAAGGATTCCCTAGAAAAGGTTATATAGCATTTGTGGACCTTAAGGCTGCCATCGCATCGGTCGACCTTAAATCTCTATGGCTTATAGTCCACTCCATCCGATTCCCAGCCAAATATTGTCTACTCCTTGAAATGCTAGACAAGGAAACCCAAGAGTTGCATCCAAGCGAATGGGAAACGGAGTACGTCATTTACCATGAGAAGGACGTGCGACAAGGGTGTGCTGTCCTAGAATTGTTTAATTGTGTCATAAAACTGTCATGACTCGAACAACCGATCGATTACCCTTTGACCTCCAATTTCAAGATTGAGTCTTCACCGACGCTGACTTCGCAGACGACCTTGTGCTCGTTACTAACTCTCGGAATGACCTCAGAATCCACTCGCTCGGAATGTCCTGCAGGAAGAAGCTGCAGAAGTGGGGCTTAAAGTAAATGCTAAAAAACAAAAATAATGGTAGTCGAGTCGCCATCTTCAGTAAGGCCCTCGAAATTCATTACAGTTTGTGGAACCCTTGTTGAAGTTGTTACTACCTTCACCTATCTTGGTTCCGTGGTTTCGAATGATGGCTCTGTGGACGCAGAACTGGGTAGCCAAATCGCAAAAGCTTCTTTTTCGTCGGAAGACTCAATGCCATCTGGAGATCACCCACGATTTCTAATCACACGAAGATGCGCACATATAACTCATCACTGAGCTCAGCCCTGCTCTGAGCAGCTGAGACACGATCCCTCATATCCACCACCTTAAGTACAATAGACGCCAGCCAGACGAAACAACTATGTCGAATCAGGTGCTCCGATGGGATGATTTTGTGTGTAATGAAAGGCTCCCTGCCCTTACTCACCAAGTTCCATTTGCAATACAAATTGCTAAGCAATGTCTCAGACAGTTTGGGCATCTCCTTCGGATGCCACCAACAACCCTTGCTAGAATTATATTCAACTTTAACCCCATATGCCAAGGCTGATTAAGCCCAAGGGGTAGACCTCAGACCAGATGGAAGGACAGGCTTCAGAACTTCCTGAATATGGCTGACATTGGTGCTGTCAAGGTCCCCCTCATAGCAGAAGATCAGTCCGCCTGGAGGAGCAAAATTCCTATGCTCCCTATACCACATACCATGCGGCAGGAGCCTTAAGTCAAGTAAGTAACACTTGTCTCTCTTTGCCTATATTTAATCAACAATCAAAATAAAATTGAATTTAATAAAAATTATTAAACTCGGTGTTTTAGCGAATCTTAATAGTTTATGTGGCTTTATGAAATAAGGAATTAAAATAAAATTTATTTAATAATTAAGCATGTAATTATTTATTGTTTTTGGCCATATTTACAGATTCGATTTATAGATATGTTTACTAGAAGTGTATAGACTGAATTTTCGAATAAAAGTAAAAAAAGCTGCTAAATAATAATATACTACAAAAGTATTATTATTAGACTCTATTATGCTATGCAAATTATACCCAATATTTCTGTCGATTTAAGATGAAATCAAAGATGAATACACTTTTAGCACCTTAAATTTATTCCTCTAATGAAGAAAAATAAATTCTTTAATAAGTTCTTTAGTGAATTTTCAGAAATTTGATAAATTTCTTTTTATTAAATACCATATTAATTATCTAAATTTAACAACTAAAAAAAAAATTACTTTTAACAAATATATTGTAACAAGTTTTTAACTTTAATCAATTTTTCTGTAATAACGAAAAGGTGGGATATCATACTTCTCTATTGAATTGAAATTTAACGTTTTTTTTTTCTTTCTGAAAGATAAATTTCGGAACTAAAAATTAATGTTGAGTAGAAGCGAATAACAGTTACTCCTCCTGGCACTAAAAAAAGAACCAATAGGGAGATAGTCTATTAAGATCAAGCTGAGAAAATATGTCAAATCTCTGGGAATACATATTTAAAAAGAAAAACGAATATAAACAGCGCGTCAGCTTAAGTGGCTCCAGGGGCAAAAGACATCAATACACTTAGTCCATCATTATCAAGGACACTTGGAGATTATGGCATTGGATTCTTCACTGCCCGAAAAGGATCTAGAGACATAAATGTAAACCTGTTTTGAGGTTGCCATACTCCTCACTTATTTTTTTTTTATTTCACATCTAAGATTTCGGTTTCCCAGAAGTGCACTGGGGTCCCATGGGCTCGAAAACTTGACGATGCAAATTTAAACCCAATCAGAATAATGTTGACCAATTTAGGATCCATAATTCAGAACCACATGCCCCAAAATGAAACTGTTTCTGAAAATTGTTCCTTTTGGCTGCAAACAATACCGGGTCCTTGTATAATATACGCCCTACCTAAAGTTCTTCTAAGATGTTTCTCTGATACTCAATCCTAATGAAATATACCAAAGTAAGATAAAAAATATAATACTTAAGAAATAAATTTGGGCTATATATTTGCACAGTAGGAGGCGGGGGTAAAGTATAGCGGGTCTGCATGCCTTACGTGTTAGGTATAATTATTCTGCATAATATATTAAGAATTGTTTTCTAACTCCAGACTGTCCAAATGCTTTACCCCCACCTCCCGAGTGTGCAAATATCTAGCCCAAATTATATATTTTCCGTCTTTTCTTTCACTTCTCTTTCTCGTCTCACAGTAAGCTGAAAGAAACTAACAAAAAAAAACCGTTTCTATATTGCGTTAATGAATGAACAATTTGAGCGGTAGGTTGGTTATCATACAAGTACCAAATACCGTTATAAAAGCTTATTATCTGATTGATTTGCCCCAAAACAGACAAGAGGTACATACAATAATGTAAAGGCGATCGGAATGTGTCTTTTTTTTGCTGGATACTGCATCAAGGGGGGGGGGGGGGTTAGAGGGAAGGGAAAAGTGTCCCACGTCCCATAGCTCCTCTTCTGATGATGAAAGAAGCATCTTCATTTTTGCCAAGCCACGGTGTCTTTAGCCTTGTTTTTTTTTTTTTTTTTTTTTTTTTTTTTTTTTTTTTTTTTTTTTTTAATAACACAGAAACTAATTTAATTGACACTTTAGAAGAAATATACCTAGCTTTTGGATGAGGGGATCCTTTAGTGCTTTGTGGTCTCAAGTTATGACCCCTCTCAAAATTAGGTAACATAGCAACAGTAGAGAAGGTCGGCGATTCATGCATGAAGAAATCCATATCTTGTCTAGCAGCTGGAGGTGGCGACGCTTCGCAATCCTAAAATATAATTATATTATTATTTTTATCTACTATCCATATTTGACAGTGTGGGTAGGGCTACAGAGAATCCATTTATTTGTGTTTTGATGATGAAAAGGAATAAAAGCAAATATCAAGGGTGGCTGACTCAAATAATAGAGCATAAGACTCCGAAAGTCAAAACTAAGGGTTCAAATCAAACATTGAGCATTTTTTTTTTACATTTTCATTCTAATGAGAAAAAATCGATACCAAACTATTTTAATAACATTAATTAATAAAAAAAAATCAATTCAAAGTGAAGAGGATTTTTCTTTTTTGTAAACGAGCATTTTGAAAGCTATAGTTTTGGTAACTCTACCTTGTATTGTCTCACGACTGGGATATCGAGCTAGAATTTAGGAATTTATTTAGAGGGGGGGCAAGGTGACTTCAAATTCTATAACTAGGAGGGGGGGCAAAACCATTTTTTTGCAATCCTCAAGTTTCTTTTCTTTTTACTTTTGCCGTATGAAACGACAGATGTGGCTTTTAATTTACCATTTTAATAAGTGTTAATAATTAATATATATGAAAAAAATGTTTGTTAAACAAAATATATAGTAAAATTAGCCACTGTCGTGACTGCAATTTGAAGAAAAAGCAAACAAAACCTACACATATAAAATAAAGAAAAATATAATAAATAAAAAAAAATAAAGTGATTATTAGTAATATAATATTGGTTAATTATTGGTACCATTATTCCCACCATGATGATAATGCCATTTAAAGTGGTTGCGATCCGTAAGGTCTGCCAAAATAATATCAATTAAAGATAAATTTGTTTACAGTATCCATTAAAGCACTTTACTTCTCATCTGAAGTTGTAGCAAATACTTTTTTTTAATCATTGGAAAGGTAAGACCTGAAATCGTTATCATTCTACTGCAGTTGAAAATGAATCAGAATATTAAAATACACAATTATGCAGGATTCTGACACAGGTTTTTGAATTCTGTGACATCAGACACAGGTCACTTGAATTCTGTAACATCAGAGGTATTAGAGGAGTCAAATTTTAGTACTACTAAAAAAATCAACTTATTACTCTAACTGAGCCGAAGTTTTAACAGTAGAAAAAATTCACAAAAGAAAAACCAAGCATAAAATAAAAGTTCGAAAAATTTATGGAAAGGGGAAGGCGAGGGTGCTTAGGTAACACTTAAAAATCTAAGTGACGTCAATTACTCCGTTGAAATTTTCCAAGAGTATTGGGGAAGGAAGCCAGGGAGACCAGGACTTTTGATTGCGGAGAAGAACTGGGCAGACTGAAACCTTTTTTTAAAATTTCTTTTAAATTTTTTTGATTAAACTGAAATTCTAATAATAAAAGAAAGTATTAAAAAAACAAAACAGAAAAACAAATTGATTAGAATTCTTACGTCAGGGGAAATAGGGTGTTTAGTTCCATACTTAAACATCTAAAAGCAGATGGTGTTATTGATTGAAATTTTCAAGCAGTGTTGGAGAGGGGGAACTGGTGGAGCTGGAGCTGGAATAAACGGTGGCTGGAGTAGTAAGGTTAAAATTTTCGAAAGGTATTGGGGGGAAAGGGACCATGGAGACCAAAGCTTATGATTTGAGGGGGGGCTAAGCAGATTCTCACTGAATTGAAGTCTTACTAGTAAAAAAAAACAATAATAAAAATCAAAAATAAATAAAATTATAAAAGTATTCTTGGAAGGGAGGAGGCAGGGGTGCTTAGTGTAACACTTAAACATTTATGAGCGGTAAGAACTATTGGATGTAAATTTTCTATCAGTTTCGAGGGAGGGGGGAGGGGGTCAAGGAAACAAAGACTTATGATTTGAGGGGGGTGTTCAGCAGGCTAAAGAACTTTTTTGCTCTGATTCAACAAAAATTTTAACAGCAAAAGAACCCACAAAAGAAACATCAAAAATAAAATAAGCATTTACGTGTGATTGTGAGCCAGGTAACTCCGTAACATCAATATCCGAAGTATCAGAGGCATTCACCAACCCACCAGAGCGACTAGGTGACTTAACAGGACTGGATGCCATCTACAAAAAAGTACATTAATCAACTGAGGATTTATTAAATATTTTTTAAACATCTAGTGTCTTTTCGCCGTTCTATTGAAAAAAGCTGCAACAGTTGTACCAACAGACTGATTTCTCCGATTAACAAAAGAATGTCAATGAATTTTGAATGTGATCAGGGCCGTACCAAGGGATTTCTTCGGGCGAGTGGAGAAGAAAAGAATAAAACGCAATAAAAAT
>JAQQPU010004775.1:0-19512 GCA_029168905.1 Artemia sp. Kazakhstan ARC1039
TTCTGATACTTGTGGTCTCTCTGGGACAACCAGTCCCAGCAGAATATGTATCCATTATCAGTCCCTGTACTAGTGTATGTTAACTGAATAAAAGTATTGTGTTATAGCCAACCTCTCTACAATCTAAACTTAGTCCCTCGAATACTCCCAGCTGGTACGCCTAATTAGTCAGGTCATAGCCTAAGGCACGCTACCAAGGTTTACTTATCTTTGGGCCATAGTTTATCTCCCATATAAAGGGAGAAATAAGGCAACAACAACAACATCACCTTAATAGCATAAAACCACTTTACCAAAGCTGTTGGCGGTTGGAAAAAACTGGGTGGAGCGGACTAAATAAAATTTGTATATTGAAATAAAATGGCTTTACCAGATGAAAAAATGGCTTCCCTATCAACGGTACTTGAAATTGCCAAAATCATACCAGGATACACGGGAATTTCAGATGTCGCTGAGTTTATCGAAAAATTAAAATTTTCGACGAATCATTTGACGAGAAGGTCAAAGAGCAATGCGATGCAGCTAGGTTAAAGGGAAGCGCCCCTAAGCACTTTGAAACAATTAAGGAAACATAACCCAAGAACATTAAAACTCTAATTCAATCTAATAAAACAACGTTCATAGAAACGAGTGATTCCGAGAGGCTAAGAACAGAGGTAGTGACATTCAGTACCTCAACTAGCATTGGGGAATATGCAGACAAAATTTTTAAGTCTGTATGCTTACAGTTAGAGAAAGGCAGAAGTGACGAGACGGTACAGAAAGTACAATTACATACTTTTACACAAGGGTTACCAAATAAGCTATTAAGAATAATATTATCACAGAGACCAGAGAATCTAGAGCAGGCTATGATCCTAGTAGAAACAGAGGTAAAAATTGATGAGGCCACGAAAAAGTTTGATCAGATGTCAATAAATAACACAGAAACCCAAGAAAGTGTACGATAGGAAAGGGGACAAAAGCGGGTGAGCTTTGGGGAGCCAAATCGTGAACCAAAAAGGCGCGAGAAAGGCCGAAATCTCCCACCATGGACTGACCCCTCCCCATTTGACGACCAATCCCATGGTATTAGATCCTTAATAATTTGAAATACCAAGTATTATGGGCATCCACCTCCTCCTCCCGAGGAAAGTAGTAGAGCAAATAGTGGAAGGTCAAGAATAAACAAAAATAGCTATAGACCCCATGCGGCAGGGCAAATAACCAAGCAATATAGGAAAAATTTCAGTTCTATTATTATGGCAAACCAAATCAGTATGCGGCAGATTGCTGGCATAGAACACCCAAAGAAGGCCATACGTACAAAACAAGACACCAGTTCAGAGCACAGGGGAGGGGGGGCAGACATTTAGGAAGGCATGGAATAAATAATACTCGGCAAACACCGAACAATACTCCTAAATTTAGGCCTAAAAATCAAGCAGCAAATTACACCCAGGGTCAAAATAGTAACGCTAGAGAAAAATGGGATAACCCCAAAAACTTTTGGTCAAACAGTGGACATTTAAACAGAGAAACCAGCCTGTAAGGGTCGAAAGAGCTGAATCATTACAAAGACCCATTTTTTGTTTAGAGTGTTGTGATACAGATGCGAATAATAATAATCAACCGATTATGCGTCGTTTTAAAATTGAGTGTTTCCAAAATTTACCGTGTTTGCTTGATACGGGTGCGTCTAAATCATTAATTCTAGAGGAGATTTTTAAGAGGTTTCCTCCTAGTGTAAAAATCGCGTAAGCAGATGCCAGAAACCCTGACATCAGTAACAGGTCACAAGCTGACAATTTTGGGGGAATGTCCATTAACATTTAGCACAGGGGATAAAGAAATAACAGTAACGGTGATAATATGTAAGCAACTACCATTTCCTTGTATTCTAGGAGTAGATTCTATAAGAAAATATGGGATCGTATGGGAACCCCTAACTGATGCAATAACCATAAGCCAGCCAAACGAAACTAAAAGGCAAGTTTGCGTAAGAACAGATAAAGAAAGTGACGATTCGGATTATAACTTAAAAATAAACGGAAAAATCACAATAGAAGGGGGAACATCAGATCAAGTGTTAGCAACATTAAATACAAAAGAAAAGTAATAATAAAGTAAAGTTAAACCAAATAGCGGTAGGATCGATGGAAAAAATTTCAAATTCAGAAATAAAATCACTAGGCAGCTCGGAATTAAGCGTAAATTTTACTAGCCGCGAGCAAATATCGTCGAAACCGCAACGGGAAGAAAAGTATGGAATGACCAAAACTTTTTTTTTTTTGCAACAATTTAATTTAAAACATTTACCGGAAAATATAAAAACCCGGGTGGAAAATATTCTTTGGGACTTTAGATGGACATTCGTCAGACACAAAGCAGATTACGTATTAACTCACTTAATCACGAACAAAATACCAACACAGGTCCCTCCAATTAAAAAAACACCGTATGAAACACCTTATCAGTTAAAACCATGGCTAGACGACCAAATAAAGGAAATGGAAGAACAGGGTATAATTAAAGAGAGTCTTAGCGATCGGTGTTTTCCACTAATAATCGTCAGAAAAAAAACAATACGTGGAGATTATGCATATATTTTAGAGCGCTAAATGCAGTCACTGTAAAGGGTGTTATGAAACTACCACGAATTGATACATTAAATTCTCCGGGAGGTTCAAATACTACACTAGTTTTGACCTGATAGCAGGATATTGGCAAATAGCCTTAGACCCAGAAACAAAGCACAAGGCAACAGTAATCTTAGATGATGGAAGAACGTTTACATTTGAACGTATGCCTTCTGGCTTATCATTTAGTCCAAACTGTTTTAGTCGACTAATGAATTTGGTGTTAAAAGATAACAAACCAGAAAGGAAAAAAGATACCTTGGCTTACTTAGATGATGTAATTTTTTTACTGAAAACCTGGAAGACCATTTAACTGGACTTAGAAGAATACTGGGAAAATTTGAAAAAGCAGGCTTAAAATTAAAACCAGAAAAGCTAAAAATAGTAGTACCAGAACTAATTTTCTTGGACATCTGATAAACCAAGGTACTATTTCGCAAAATCGGGAAAAATTTACGGTCATAGAACAATTACCACCACCAAAAGATCAAAAAAGCTGAAGATCAGTGTGTGGTTTGTTAAGTTATTTCCGACGATATATTAGAAATTATGCGACAATAGTACAACACTTGACCAACCTTTTGAAAAAATCAGGCAAATTGTATTGCTTCCATCGGACGAAATACAAGCGCTGAATGAAATAAAAAGGCAATTATTAAAGGCGCCAATACTTAAACTACCAGATTTGTCACAAGACTTCTGTTTACAAACAGATGCTTCGAGACATGGAATTGGTGCTATGTTATTAAATATTTATTCTGAAGGGGTAGAATCAATAGTCCAATAAGCCAGCAGGTCACTGGCAGAGGCAGGAAGAAAATATTCAACGGTTGAAAGAGAATGTCTAGCAGTTTTAGTTTTACAGAATATTTTCGTCAATTTTTGCTTGGAAAAAAGTTCATTTTACGCGTGGATCAAAAATCGCTAATTTGGTTACGTACGATGCAAAATACTTCAGCGCGGCTGATAAGATGGATACTACATCTTCAAGCATATTTATATACCCCAATATATGTAAAGGACCGTGGAAACATTCTACCAGACTATTTATCATGAAACCCAGATACGGAAGTAATTTTGATAACCGCCATCCAAGACGAACTGGGCGGGGTGGAAATACTATCTAATGAAAATATTTCGAATCATCAAAATGAAGATGATTTTTTTTGCAGCCATGAAATCCTTTTTACTAAACGGAACAGAGGTGCCGGAACATTTCAAACATTTTTTGAAGGACTTAGATAATTTTGATTTGGATGAAAGTAAAAATCTCAATATAGGTATTACAGAGCGCCACAAGAATATATATAATATGAATTAAAAATCATTCCAGTAATTCCGAAATCGCCTGAAGGAGAAATTTTACAGATGGCACACACAACCAGTGGATGTCACATGGGAGAAGCTAAAGCTATTGGTTGACTAAAAGGGAATTTTCATTTTCCAAAAATTTACTCAAAAGTAAAATCTTTCCTGCAGGCTGTCAAGAGTGTGCCAAACAAAATTCGCCACCAAAGACGCCTAAGGCCGAATTATGTCAGTATCCAACCTCTTCAGGGGTAGGAGAATTAGTGTCTATAGACATTTGGGGAACAGGAGGAGGTTTACTTGTTTCCAGGAAAGGAAATCGGTGTGTATTGACCATAGTTGATCATTTCAACTCATATTTCTATGCTTACCCAATCAAAGACGAAAAGGCAAAAACCATTGCGATAGTTTTAGTCAACCGGCTATTTTTGGAACACGGGATTTTCCCTCGAATTCTACTTAGTGACAATGGGCCATGCTTTAGAGCCAAATTATTAGACAAATTACGGAATATTTATGTATAAGGCGCTAGTATACCTCATCGTACATGGAGTCAGCTAATGGAAAAGATGAACGAACACATAGAGAATTAGCTTCCATGCCGAAGATACACGCGAGGCAGGAAAATGAGAATTGGGATGACCACCTAGCATTCGTAATTTTTGCAGTGAATACGACTCTTTCACGTTCTTTAAAAGAAACGTCATTTTTTACAACATCTAAGAGATCCCATAATTTGTATGGATGAAATACAAAATGATAGAATATATTACAATCTTGACCAATATAAACAAGAAATGGTTATGCGTATGAAAAAAAAAACTATGGAACAGGTTAAAGACAATTTAGAAGATGTGAAGACAAAAAAAAGAAAAATATGACAGAAAAAGCCAAAATAAGACTAATTATTGTTTAGGAGACTTGGTCTATGTACACAAAAAGAAACCCGGAAGGGACAAAAAAAAGTTAAAACCGAGATGGGACGGAGCTTACAGAATTGTAAAAATTCTACCAAATAACTTAACCTATGTTCTAAAGCACCAGTATAACGAAAAGGAAGAAATAGTACACCATAATAGAATGAAAAAAGGATTTTTCCCAGAACCATGGAAATCAGAGCCCATTTCTTCAGATGAAGAAATAGATAAAAAATGCACCAGTATATATCAGAAGGCCATATGAATTTTATAACCTTTTTAACGACCACAACAGTTGAGAGAAGTGGAAAGGATATTTAGCCCAGTCTTGGCTACAAATTTTCCACAACAAACAAGAGAAAAGTGACGATATTCAATGCCCATCGGGTAATGCCGATGAAAGCGACAGAGAAGAGTTTCAAAAACAACCTACTAGTTTAAGAGATAATAAACCAGGGGGTAAGTCCAGAGAAGAAGAAAAATTGGAAGAAATTCAAAAATTGTCTGAATTTCATACACTAGACTCACCTACAGTCTTAACACAAAAATGGCTTTTGGAAAGAAATGCCATCTACCAGACGCGAGCTAACAGAATGTGAAACCGATAATTCTTCTACAGAAACAGATATAACTAAACCTGGGCCATCGTTAAGAAAAACCTCATTAAGAGAAAAACTATGGAGAAAAGTAAAGAAGCCAGAAAGACAGCAGCAAGTTCCTTCTTCAGCAGCACAAGTAGCTAAATCACTAATGAAAAAGGCCAAATGTCAAGAGGAACAGAGGCTAAAGACATTGGACGAAGCAACAAAACCACGCTCAAACTCGGAACCTTGTAAGCCACACTATAGAGACCACGGGAAAACTGGTCAATATTATAAAGAGGAGAAACAAAATTTAGAATCCAAAATTCAGATCAGGAAACGGAAAAAGGGAGAACTAGTGTTGCTCCCCGTCGTTTAGTATTTAAATAAAGTAATGTTAACCTGAGAAAAAGAAAACGAGTAAAAAAAAGCCTCAAAAGAAATATCTACATCTATTTTTTCTTTAATCGGTATATTAACAACGTCAAAGTTTCCTACATAATATATCTCGTCAGTAAAAATTATTAACGAAGAAATTAAACTCTTAAAAAATTATAGCCTAGAGATTCGTAGGTTCCCAGAAAAAAAGGAACTCAGATCTAACTGACATCACAGCTTCCTTCACTAATTTTATTTCCAGGGCGAAATAAGACTTCGTCAATGGTTTTCAGATAAGACTTATCAAAATTACGTTTCATAACAGGAATTAATTATTGTCGCGTAACTTCTGATGGGTGTAATGAAACCAACTGAATTATACATATTCAGAACCAGAATTAAAAGGCAATACTTTTGATATGTATATTCAAAAAAAATTGGTTGTTAAAAAAGAAAACAAGGAGGGTAGACTACTGAAATAGGGTCATTGGAAGCCAGCAAATTTGGGGTGAGGTCAATTACTGCTGGTCTCTCGTTGTCAAGTACATACAATGCATCTACTTACCTTTGACCCTCTGATGTAGCATCCCCAGTCAAATTTGAAACACATTTTTTTTTACGGGAGTTAAAAATAATAATAATGGGAAATGCAGCAAGAGTTTATCCATTAAGTGCACTACATGTATGAGCTGGCTGTAATCTTATTATAATTAGTTATAGTCTAATATAATAAATTTTTTTATTAGTTACAAAAGGAAAAAAATAAGGATAATAATTAAGCGCTATAAAGATTAAAGCGAAACTTAGAATAAGCTTAGAAAACAAAAAAGTGCTAGGTAAAAGAAAGGAAAAGCAATATAAAAATAAATTATAACCGAAAACTTACCAGCAGATAAAAGCCAACGACAAAAAATCCATTAAAATAAGCCAAAAATAAACCCAATTGTCACAAGCAATCCACAGTATTTTAAGGTTATAATTTTAACTCTAGCGACGTATTGGATCTGAGAAAATGAACTGGCACAAGAGATTGCTAGTTTAAGCAACTAGTTGTCACCTGTGCCAACCCGAACACTCAAATCGCAATCCGTTGACACCCTAACACAAACTAAACACATTCATTTATTTTTAAATTAAAGAGAACATTATACGACGAAAAACATGCAGTAATGAGCGTAAATTCATTCTTATAATTTTCCCAGATTCAAGCTTATCAATAAGCCACAGATAGCGGAAACTACATTCTAAGTTATTCAGCCTTGTCAAGGGAATTATTTTCTCCCTTTCTTTGGCGAATAAAATAGTAATTAAAGCTAGGATAAAATTGGCAAACAGTATATAGTAAAAATTACAATTTTATGGACAATTGGGCAAGAAAATGCGGCGCAAAACTTAACTAAAAATCCTCTAAAAATCAACTGAAAAATACAGTACTTCTAGAAAACAAACATTTTTGGACGGAGAAATTTAAATAATTTCAAAAAAAATACAGGTTGCAACAATAGACAACCCCCCTCCCCCTTAAAAATTAGGAGATAATGAATTTGACCATAGAATGCAATCGGCGCAAAAACCTGTAAAATTTATTGAATAAAACTGGACACATAAATATAGGCTTAGAAAAGACCTATCATACTGAAAAAGTTGAAAATAACTTGAAAAACCCCTTAGGCTTCATTGAAGTAACTAATTGAAAAAAAAGAAAAAAGGGTCCAAGTTGAAAATAAAGCCAGACGGAATTGAAGGAAAAGAAATTGAATGCAGTCGACTAGACTCTGATATACGTGCATATTGAGGTGACCGAACGAGATTAGTAGGAGATATCTGTACTAAATAAGTACAAAATAAGTGGCATATTATACTAGGGAGCCACCGTGACTTTGGTGTAACTCTGGCCGAGATTAAACAGAAATACTGGAGATATGCTCCAAGTAGAGAGAGGGAAAATTATACTCTTTCATGTCTGAGTCATTTTCGGAAAAATGACAGGCATATCATAAACAATTAAAAGAAGGCACATGAATAGCCTAAACCTAAGTTGAAATTGAAACTTAAGGCAAGACCACTAAAAGTTGGGAAGTTAAAGTGAAAATAACATAATCACTTATATGAACAAAATGCTTAGCATGTCATAAGATATTTTTTCACCGGTCTTAGAAAATGTCGCTTGTTTCTGCATTCTCGAACTGATGCTGGAATTGAGTTCCAGATTTATGGGCCAGTGTGATGGACGCTGAATCCCGCTCTTGATTTCGGGCGAATTTCGCACGAAAAGTCTGAACAATGCGTAGTAGGAAAATTATGAAATTGAGAATTAGTTGGAAAAATGCCGGAGAAATTTACAGGTAAATTACTATATTGATAATCGTGACAAATACTACAGATAAAAATTAAATGAAGTTGGTCCAAAGAGAAAATTCCCGAAGTCCCATATAGGTGTCTTACTGAAGATCTGCAATCGACATTAAAAAGAATCCTCATTGCTTTATTCTGAAGTATTTTGAGAGATTTGAAAACAGACGAAAAGGTAGATGCCCAAACCGAAATGCAAAAGAGAAAATATGGGTGTACGAAAGAATAATAAATAGATTTTAGAATAGCTTTAGGAAAGAAATGACGAAGACGAGTTAGCATGCCAATATTTCTGGAAGTTTTTAACGACAGTGTTTTTATACATTTATGAAACGACAAATTTTCATCTAAAATAATCCCAAGATATTTAAACGGATCTACCCGTTTTAATTCAAGACCATTAAAGAAAAGAGAGAAGGTATCTGACACTTCTGATCCGGTTCGCGAAAATAATATATAATAGCATTTTTTTTTCATTCAGAGCTAGTAAATTCCTTGTATACCAATCAGATACAGTTAGTAGCGTACTTTCGAGGTTCTGGAAAAGAACTGATAGGTCCCGGTGAGAAGCAAAATTACTACATCATCAGCAAACATTATAAATTTACAAAGAGACAAAAGTTCTGGCAAATTATTTATAAGAAGAAGAAATAGAATAGGCCCAAGGACAGAGCCCTGAGGCACTCCGTAATTAATCGGAAAAGTTTCGGAACGGAGATTACGAGACTTATCACCACAATCTAGTCGTCTCCCGGAAAGGTAAGATGCAAACAATTTAACAGTTTGTGTTGAAAACCCATAAGACTTGAGTTTAAAAAGACGCAACGAATGATTTACGGCGTCAAACGCCTTGGCGACATCAAGAAAAATCGCCAACGCGTGTTGACCATCATCTAGTGAATCATTAATATTTAGTAAAAGCTCATGAATTGCCAGTTCAGTTAACTTTCCTTTTATAAGACCATATTGAGACGTGTGTAAAATCTTACTATCAAATAAATATTTTTGTAATCGACTATTTGCAAGTTTTTCCAAAATTTTTCTGAAAACCGAAAGTAGAGAAATGCCTCTATAATCTGAAGGATTAGTTGAACTCCCAGCTTTAGGTAATACTATAACATTTGCTTTTTTTTTAAAGCTCAGGAAAAATCCCTTGCATATGTGATATATTAAAAAAAAGTGTCAACAAAGGTGAAATGCTTGACGTTATTTGCTTTACGGTTTGAGCCGAAAATCCAAATTCGTCCTTAGGAAAACTCCGTTTAAGCTTCAGAATAACTTTTTCAATCTCATGAGGCTTAATCTAAGAAAAAGAAAACGAATTTTCTGCATGTTGCTCATTAACTGGAACAGAAGGGAAATTAAGTTGCATATTCATAGTCAATGCAAGTCTAGAACCAATATTACTGAAATAATCTCCAAAAGCAGTTAAAATTTCATTGGGCTCTGTAACATTTTCTCCATTTAAAACAAGGCAATTAACACTAGTACTTTTACGACTATGAGGACGTATCTTTTCATTTATCAATTGCCATGTTTTTCTCATATCCGATTTATACTCCAAAAATTTCCCTTTATAATTTTTTCTCTTCTCATATCTGATATTTGAATTTAGCTTATTCCTATAAACTCTGAATTCTTCAAACAAATCAGGTGTCTGTAATTTTAAATAATTCTTAAATTTTCTATTTTTATGTTTTAACGATGTCAAAATAATTTAGGTAATCCATTGGTCAAGTTTCTGCGCAAACTTTCCATGCGAAACTCGTGTTGAAGAAGCCCGATCCCACAGTCGCATTATTTGATCAATAAAATCTGAAAACGCAGCATTTGTGTCATCTGAGACATAAACCGAACTCCAATCATGGTCACCAATTAACTGACGCAGAACTTTACAATCAATCCATGTATATCGCTTTTTTGAATTATCCATTGTTGAATCTCGATGTTGTTTATTACTATTATTTAAATTTAAAAGGACACCCGCCGGATAATGATCCGACATATCAGACAAAATTACTGACGATTTTTCGGCTTCAAATAAAACAAGAGAGATACATATATTATCTAATAATGTAGCTGTGTTAGCTGTAACTCTTGTCGGCAGAGAAATGCTTGGAAGAAAATTAGAACACAACATCATAGTTAAAAAATCCTTATTATTTCCAACATTGAGATTCAAAAGATCAAAATTAAAATCATCCGAAATAATTCCCCTGTTTTTTCAACGCTTCCAGATTTTTTAACAGCGGTTCAAAAACTTCAAAAAATCTTTTTGGGTTACCCGACGGAGATCGATAAACAGACCCGAAAATAAATGGATTACAGCCCAAAGGTACAACTTCAACAAAAATAGTCTCACATAACCCTTCATAAAATACAGAAAAATCACTGAGAATACTAAAAGACCAGTCATCACGAATATACAGCATCTGACCTCCTCTCGCATTCTGACATCTTGTACGCGAAATACACTTCATCCCGGGCAGGTCTAACATTGTAAGGGGTGTATTAGCAGACAAAAAAGTTTCGCAAACTCCAACAATGTCTATAGGACTAGATGCAAGCAAGAGCTTCAGTTCATTGAATGCATTTTGTAACCCCAAGGCATTTACATGGAATGATCGGATCGGAAAATCATAATTTTTTGTTTTATCCGATAGAAAGTCGCCTGAAGAATAATCACATTCAGGTAGATTATTTACATAAGGCATATCTTTATCAATTTCGGTAGCTGAATTTAGAATAACATCTAATTTCAAACGAGAATCAAGGAAACACTGAAAACGATCCATAAGCAAAAAAAAAGAAAAGAAATATTCACCGCTTCTTAATTTAGACGACAGGTTCATATGACACATTTCGAATCTGAACTACGTCGGAAATTGTTTTACACGGAATGATTTGCGAACCGCACTTGACATAAACCACACCTCGTAAAGTCCTTACATTTTTCAATTCAAAGTTATTGCGCGCAAGCTTGTAGATTTCTTGCCTTTCCCTGGTTAGACCCTCGTATACATAGATTCGGAAACCATTCACGTTCTTGCGATTGCGCAGGATCTCAACTGCAGATGCCTCAGTAAAAAATGTAAGTTCAATCGGAGTTTTATTTCCGAGGCACCTCCCAAACGCCTTGCACCCTTGACAACGGATTTTTCAAGATTGAGTCCCCTTTCACTGTTAAGTCGAGCTAATACTTTCTCACCAAGGTGAGGCAAATCTCACGCGGGAGAGTCTATCCCAGATACAATGATCTTAGTCAGAAGAGAAGACTGGTTTATATCATCCAGCTTAGTTTCAAGCTTTTGGAGCTTTGCGCAATTTTAAACAATTCTTGCCCGCAAATCGCAAAGTGATTTCCCAATCAGTTCAACTTTACACTTGAATTGCAGATCAATCGCCTCATAGACAGCTTTCGTAACAGTATCAAGAAAATCTTACTTAATCTGTGTCACCGAAGAACTCCCTAATCTACTGCACTGGTCTTCCACTCTCCTACGAATTTCATCCTGTATGCCGTCACGGAGGTTAACAATTCCTGACTGCATCAAGTTAACTGACTCAGATAAATCCCCGGCTAAGCCTTCCAAGTCCTCCGTACATAGCCTTATCGCTCGCTGAACATTTTTTCTGCCATCTCTCAGTGCTTCTTCATATTTCTCCGCGTAGGCCCATATATTCTCTGACGTTAATATCTTAATTTCGTCAGTTCCGTAACAGCAAACTTCATAATTACTTCCATCATCTTTGACGGGTATCACCCGCGTAATTTTGCAAGGCCACAGCTTGTAATATTTAAATTGAGCAAAGGCCCGGTTTCCCACTTACATAGCTTCGGCAAATGACAAAATGAAATAAGCAAAATCTCTCTCTCAATACGTCCGCACACCTTGTGTGTACGAATGTCCAGCAGCGACTGATGACAGTGGGCGGGATAAAAAAAAAGGTAGAGCTGACAACAGCCATTGCAAAATTTACCAAGTATCCAAGTTAAAATATCCAAAAAAGTACGATATAACTCTCTTGTGTTAACTAGTCAATGACTGAATGAAGACTGAGTCAATGACTGAATGAAGACATACTATAAATAATTAACTGTTATGTGCAGGTTCATAACACTTCTTTCAGCTATAGCAGTCAGACAAGAGAACCTGGATATGTATATTGAGCAACCAGATGAAACTTGTGGTAAGCAAACCTTAAATTCAGGCACAAGTACATTGATAATGTCGAAACAGGTAAAAAGGTGAAAAGCTAAATTTTGAGCTTATCAAGTCTAAACTGTAAGCGGAGCCTTGTCCCAAAAGGGATGTTAAAGCTGAAAAAAAGAGATTACAGGCAAAAACATTATAAAACTGTCTCAAGTACCCGAAACTCGAAAAGAATTAAAAAGCTCATAAGTTTGAAGAATCAAACAGACATAGAGTGAGCTAAAAACAGTTAATGAAACAAGTTGGTACGAAATAGAACCAAAGTTGTAAAACAAAGATTAAAAAAAAGCGAAAAAAAATATATAGTAGTATATAGAAAATTTATATAGTGGTAACAAATGTTATAGAAAAAAATATAGTTATAAAGGTATTTTGAAAACCTTTAATAAATATGGAATTGTTATCGTATAAAATTGGAAATGTATAAATTTTAATAGCAAAATCATGTTATATGAAATATTGCCAAGCCATAGAGGCTAATCACAGTTCTCTGTTATAGTGCATAAATCTATTTTTTTAGAGTTGATTTTTTTTGTAAATATTTAATTGCAGTTAAGACTTATCAGATAAAAGTCTTGACGGACTTATTTAAAAGTTGTACAAAGAAAAAATATTGTAGGGATTAAATAAATTGTTACGGTACATAATTATTGTTGGTTTTTAAACAATCAAGTTATGTATCAACATAACTTCTGTTAATATATATATATATATATAACCTAAACTATCCATATAAATATATTGAATTGGTATTTTGAGTGTTTTATTTAAAAAAACTTAGTTATATAACTATATAGTGTCTTAAAATAACTTTTAAAACTTTAACCAATTGTATTTTTTTGATAAATGTTTAATCTAAGTTTTGTGACTTCACAATGCTTGTGTAAGTTTATTACACAATGTTTGTGTACTCACTGTATTTTTATTTTAGAAGTAACTTTAAGTTTTAACTAGTGATTTAACGTTATATATAAATTTTTTGACTCCGAGTCAACGTATAAATATTTTTTATGATGTAATAATCCGTTAACTGATTAATAATTCTATATGAAGTTCAAAAAGGATAATGCAAAAGATTTCCAGCAAGAAACATAATGCTTCTATTTAAGCGGCATATCATGTTTAAAGTGAAAAGAGAGAAAAGTAATTAAAAGTAATTAACCTCTCTTTTAAAAAAAAGAATGCAGTGATATATACAAAATTGAGTGTTTCCTTTTACTATATATGTAACACTTTATGCTTTATGTGTATTTTATTGTGAATATTTATTTTAGATACAGCCTTAGTTTTTTTTGGAAACCAAGTTTTCGTAACATCGTTTCGGATCCATTTTTTCAATAATTTTTTTGATGCATTTTTGGAAAGTAGCAAATTTCAGAGCCAGTTCAATTGTATCCTGATACCAACAGCTCACACCATCAGAAATCAAACCAGAACTGGTCAACTAATATTTTGGAAACTGTATGCAGCATTAAAGAACTTTGCTACCAGTTCATTATAAGGTGAGAAAAACCAGAACTTTAATTAGGCCTAGAAAATATCTAATATGATAATATGATGCTTGAGCCACTGTGGGTCAAACTAAAACAGAAGATGCATATAAGAATGAGGATGAAAAGAGAATTTTATAGTCCTAAAGACAAAAAGAAAAAGAGAGAAAAGAGAATAACAAGGATACATTCCAAAAACTGATATCCTTGGAAGAAAGGACATGGCATATATTTGACCATAAAGATGACCCTAAAGAAACCCATTGAGGGTGTATGCACAGAATGACCCAAAAATGGCAGTGAACCATGTACAGAATTAAGTTGTTTTAAAAGTAAAATTTTGAGAGTTGGGGCAACCCTTCTCAAAACGGGGAGTATTGTGGTGACGCCTTCTAATTTAGTAAAATTTGGAATTTAGTAAAAATACTAAGACGCAAATACAAAAGTTTAGAAATACCTTTTTTTATTAAGATAAGGAACACATCCTGGCGTGTGTATGCTTAATAGGAAATTGAGAAATCACCATTTCGCAGCTATGTGCGTCAGTGGGTCCCGATAAGGTGTGGTTGAGAAGATGTAGAAGATACATTTTATGGGAAGGGGCGGGGAGATACTAACTTTATGCCGGACTGACCTCTGGTCCGTTGATTTAGAAATATCTTGGAATATTGTAAGATTATTATAAGCGTCTAAGTATCTTATTGTAGATTTCTTATGCTTGTTGTCTTTCTGGGACCACCAGTCCCAGCGAAATATATATATATTATCTAACCCTGTGCTAGTGTACGTTAACTGAATAAAAGTATTGTGTTATAGCCAACCCCTCTACAATCTAAATTTAGTCCCTCGAATACTCCCAGCTGGTACGCCTCATTAGTCAGGTCATAGCCTAAGGCACGCTACCAAAGTTTAATTACCTTAGGGCCATAGTGTATCTCCCCTATAAAGCGAGAAATAAGGCAACAACCACAACATCACCTCAATACCATAAAACCGCTTTACCACAAAAGGTGGGCGTGAGAGGGGGTTAGTTGCCCTCAAATCACTTTCGAATATTAAAAAGGGCACTAGACCTTTGAATTTCCAATCGAAAGAGCTCTTTTTCAAGTTTCTACGACAACGATTTCAATAAAAACTTACATGCCCCCAGGACATAACTTATAACCCTTACCCTGCCGACTGCGGGGGGGGGGGGGGCGGTGTCCTGCTCAAAGGTATAATTTTCTGAACTTTAAACTGCGTGGTCAAAACGGCTATGTCAAAATTTTTATTGGATGTGTTTAGGGAAATGGTGGGCGTGGAAAGAGTGTTAGTTGCCTTCAAATCACTTTTGACTATTAAAAAGGGCACTAGCCATCTCAATTTCCAATCGAATGAGCCCTTTTTGAAGTTTCTACGACAGGGCGTTCTATAAAAACCTTATATGCCCCCCAGGGCATAAATTACAACCCTTGCCCTGAGGGCTGGGGGGGGGGGGGTTGTCATCCTCAAAGATCTAATTTCAAGAACTTAAAACTACGTTGAATAAAATGGCCATCTCCTTCTATAAAAAACCTTATAAGCCCCCAGGACATAACTTACAACCCTTGCCCTGAAGGCTGTGGGGGAGTGTCCTCCTTAAAAACATAATTTCTATTGGATGTGTTTTGGGAAAAGGTGGGTGTGAGAGGGGGATTAGTTGCCCTCCAATCACTTTTGACTATTAAAAAGGGCCCTAGCCCTTTGAATTTCCAATCGAATGAGCCTTTTTTGAAGTTTCTACGACAACACCTTCTATAAAAACCTTAGTACCCAGGGCATAACTTAAAACCCTTGTCCTGAAGGCTTTGGGGGACTGTCCTCCTCAAAAACATAATTACTATCTGGAAATCAACTACGCTGAACAAAAAGGCTATCTCAAAATTTTGGTTGGATGTGTTTCGGGAAATTGTAGGCGTGGAAGGGGTTTTAGTTGCCTTCCAAACACTTTCGACTATTAAAAAGGACACAAGCCACTCCAATTTCCAATTGAATGAGCCCTTTTCGAAGTTTCTACGACAACTTCTTCGATACGAAGTGCCCTGCTATAAAAGGAAAAAAATAATAAATAATACATTGTGCCTACATCGTTCTTATATGCCCCCAGGGAATAACTTAAAACCCTTGCCCTCAAAAACATATTTTCTATCTGGGAAATCAACTACGCTGAACAAAATGGCTATATCAAAATTTTGATTGGATGTGTTTGGGGGAATGATGGGCTTGGGGGGGGGGGGGCTAGTTGCCCTCCAATCAAAATGTTTAAATGGCTGGGGCACTGAATTGAGAGGCATATATAGAAAAAACTATAGAACGAAGAGTGAGCATGGTATCTTAAATAAAGGCATTTATAAATTTACGATTAATATATGAATGGAAAAGGCAAAGAATATGACGTTATCAGCGCTTTTGAGGAATTTCAATTACAGATAAGAGAATTTGGGCCATTATTGGAGTTTCAATTAGATATGGGATGGCAAGGCCGTATCCAGGGGAGGGGGGTAGGGGCTTCCTGAAATGTTTGTCAGACTCGTAAAAAGTAGCAAAAATAACTATAAAATTTTTTGGGTGTTTTTTTGTACCCCCTTCCCCGAAAAATCCTTTTGTGAACTACACCCCCCCCCCCCCCAAAAAAATCTGGATATGGTCCAAATTGGAAGTAAAAATTAAACCAATTATATGGATTCTGAATCAAGTACCCCCTTCCCTCCCTACCAACCTCGTGATCAAACTACAACCAATTTAACCTATCTAGAAATAATACAAATATTATTATAAAAAACACTAATTCATATTTTCTTTTCAATTATTTTTGCTTCTTTTTCATTCAGAAAATTAAAATCACTGTATTATTTTATTTGTAATTATTATGTTCTTATTTTTTAATGATTCCATTTCTGTTCTGTTTACAGATGTAGAGGGTGTATTCATGTCCACTTTCGAAAGTTTTAAAAACAAGAAAATCTAATTTTGAACTGATAGTTTTTAGAGAGTAAAATAATCTTATATAGGCCATTAGGCCCTACCAGGAAAACAAATTTGACCTGAGCAAGTTGTAAAACAGCAAATATAGAACATTTTTGCAATTTTGTCATCAACTAGGCTCACCTATTTTCATGACGACAAGGCTCTGGTGTCTGTAGAGTAAAATAAGAAGTTTCAAAGGTATTGCATATATGTTAAGGCAGACCACAGTAGGAAATGCAATACACCCCTGTTTTTCGCGTTTTGTTTTTCTTATACTAACAACAGGAAAAAATATCTGCTAAAACTTAAAAGCAAAGTTCAAATTTAAAAGATCAACAGTTTTAAATTTAATTAATGAATTATATATTTTTTCTAAATTATTGGGGGCAACAAACTCCCCCCCGCCCAAAAAAAGACGCCTATGCTAATAGATAAATATTCCAAAAAATTCTACCTGTAAAAAAAAAACGCCTTACAGCTTATTGAGCTCTGAAGTTAAGTCAGCAAACAATTGAAGTTAAGTCAGGTTGTATGAAAATCGGCAAAATGTCGATTGTCTATCGACTCTGTAATGCTAAATATAACGTAGTTTTGGCAAATATTTTAAATAGTTCACACGGTGAGCACACAGGCACAATTTCGGACGAGAAATGCTATATTCTTCATTTTGGCGGTTGTCCTACTGTCACTAATTTACGGGTAGTTTTGATGGTATTTCAAAAATACACTGAAGTTGGTTAATTTTAACTTCAACAATTATTTATATATCAACATGAATTTACATATATCAACAAGAATTTATGTTAAAGATCATCTTAAAATTTGTCAATCCACAGCAGGCTCCTGACTATTGAGTATATACCTACAGATCTGGAATTTTTAAGATAAGATGGATGGTAAATGGATGAAGAAATATATTGTAGCAAAATGATGGCATTAGAAAAGATGGCATGAGTTTACCTTTATAAGTGTAATTCATAATTATGTTTTTATGGGTATTTAGAATAATTTAAATAATTCTTGGGAAATTTTAGGAAGGTTTTTGTTCTCTTTCAGAGCTTTAGCTTTTGTTTTCATGCAGTAAAAAGGACTGTGGGAAAACATTTTACAAGTTAAAAAGAAACAGAAATGAAAAATCTTGCCTAATTGTTAAGAGTATTTATGCGTAAGATAATGTAAGACCAAGTTTTTTTGTTTTTTTTTTATTTACATACCTATTGAAATATCCATATAGAAAATTCCTATTCTTTCATAATCCGCAACTTACCGATGATAATTTTATTACTTTTAAAAAAGGTATATTAAATCAAACAAATGTAGTACAATCACATTTCATCAATAAGACACAAAACTTCAACTTATAAAGGCACAATAATGTGAACTTCATCTACTATATACACGACTTTATAGCATAACCAAATATAAAAAGAGAAAAAATGAATATGAAACTAGATTTTTTACAGCAGTTCACTTTATATGAAAATCACAACTAATGGATAATGCTTATGACGGAGTTAAGCGGCAATTATTTCAGACTAGCATATAAAACGATGGATAGAAAAAATGGATAGAAAACATGGATCTAAAATGGATAGAAAACATGATTTCATGCTACTACGGTATCTTGAATAAGAGTTATGCATAAAAGAGAGAAAAAAAAACACTTGTTTCTTGCAGACACAAATAAGTGAAACTTCCTAAGAAGTTTCTTGTATTCTCAGCAGAGGATTCAAACTCTTATCATACTACCATCAACATACGAAAGTGTATCTCATAAGGAATCATGAACTTTTCGAGGCTCGTAGCTCGAAAATGATAAAGTACTGAAAGAGCTATGACTAGCTTAAACTTTTGAACAACTGAATAAATACAAACTGAATATGGTATGACTAATTGCACAGATAACGCAAAAAATCACAAGCGTCAACAGCCAAACAACTACAACAATTTTACAAGATTGATTTTTTTGCCCCTCTCTACCAGTTGTGCCAACAGGGAGAGGGCATTCCCCCACCCACTTAATTTTTATGCCCCTCCCCCTCCCTATACCAATGCCCCTTTTGTATTTTTATTAACAAAATACGATTTTTGGTATTTTCATTGGAGAGAATCGAAATAAATCACCCATCCCCCGTCACATTTTCGTGAATTGGCACCACTACTCTCTGCTTTTTACGGTTGGGAGATTAGACGGGAAAATTTGGTTAAATGTTAGGTTAAAAGTATTTGCTCTGAATTTAGTTTAGACAATACAAAAACTGGAGAGTAATAAGGGGAACTTGAGCCCAAGATCTCAAGGACACTAGACATTGATTTAAACACTATACGACTGATATTTAGCTCTATGTCCAGTGTGTCAAATACAGCCCACTAAAGATCTGTATATGTTCGACCAGGTAAGTTCAAACCAATAAACACGAACTGTTGGTTAAAAATCCAGATAATAGTTTGGGCATTTTCGATATTCGAAATTTATTAATGTAAGTGCTCAAGAAGCTTCAGGAAAAAACTGACTTAAGTAAACTTAAGTCATGCATACTTCACACAGTAACTTAAGTTATACAACCTCCAAATTTAGATCCTTTGCAAAACATTCCTGATTACTGCTTGAACACTCTACAGGCATGGACCTAGAGTTGCGTCTTTCTTTTTTATCGAGGAGGGGGGGG